>CAJNOQ010006718.1:0-13266 GCA_905250885.1 Didymodactylos carnosus
GGCGAAAGAACGGAGTCTGTATCTATCAAGGAAGTTGAGTTATTACAAAAACAAAATAGGTCTTAAACTTTTGTGGAGCACTTTTACTGGTACCGATACCGGTACTGGTGCATACCTAGTATGAAGCGACTAATTTCAAAAAAATTTGGTCTTGGTCTCAGTCGGGCGGACCCAGGATGTAACCAGGACAGTCCCGCAGACCTATATCTGTGACACGGTTCAGCCAACAGTTTTATTTTCCTATGGTATTTACTTCATAAGAAATTATAGTTTTTCTGTTAGATAGTGATTATTAACGTGCTGATCTATACTTAGCTGCTAGAAGAAGGAAAGTATCTATACAATTTGTATCACATGTTCTGCCGTGGGTATGCATACCCACGGTCACATGAAATCTCGTGCCCGTGCACATGCAGATCTCTATTTCGAAGTCCAGAAGTAGCATGTACTATTCACTTTGAGAAACCTCAAAAGCGATCACCTGAAACATAGGTGATCAAGTATACTAATCTGATTTTGTTATTGAAATGTTGCAAAAGTAGTATGGACTGCCAGGCCCGTAGCCAGGATTTTGCTAAGGGGGTGTACTGTAGACGTGCATCGATATACCGTTTTTTTTGCATTTTTTTTTTGGTTGTACCCGTTCTGATTCCAATATAGCCGTCTGTGGGACAGCTACCGGTTCGGAAAACTAACAGGATGCAAAAGGATCTTCATACCGGTTTGCATTAATGAAGCGCGCGAAAAAAATGTAAATATTTAAATTTTTTACTTGTCATTTCTAATAATGTCTTTTGAAAAGAGATGAAAGCTCGAACCTCATCTCGTTAGTGGTTTCCTTTAGAAATTAAATGCGATTGTTTTCATAGCAGTTACATAGCAATGTTTACTTATGGGGTGTGCCCGGGCACTCCTCCTGGCTACGGACGTGCCCTGGCACTCCTCCTGGCTACGGACCTGTTGACTGCTATATTTTGAAAATGATCGTAGGCGTATGGAGACCGTACATGAAAAAATGTTATAATAAATTATCACAAAAGATCTCCGATGAACAAAATGTGAAAAAGAAGGTCAACTAAATACAATAATGATAAAAAATTGATTTTGTTTTCGTTCTTTTTAAAAATAGAAAGGAATGGTAATCTCACATTGTGTACAAAGCGAGCAATGGAGAGTTCAGCCTCAGTGCAAGTCTTGGGGAAAGAAAAATATTTATCTGGATTGAAAATTTTTCTTCATACCATTGATGATGTGACTATATAGCATGATTTGTCGAAAATAATAATTTTGTGTGTACGTAGTTTTGATAATATTTCTTATAATTAAAAGAAGAGAATGATTGTATAGACTTGAGTCACTAAGAGAAGCCTTACTAATGGTTAAAGAATATAATTAACGCACTTGTAGTGGTAAAAATAAATATTATCAAATGTGATTGAAATAGAATAAGTGTTTCAGAGAGAGAAATTCTGTGAACTGCAGTCAACTGATTTTGTATGGTATACTAAGTAAGGAAGAATACTGGTGATAAGTCTTCTATTACCTTTTGAAATGATGCCGACAGTTCTATATCGTGATTCTTAAGGAAACTGAATGTTTGAGAATCTTGCAACCGCTCCCTCTCTCTTGCTCTTCAATTCAGAATAGATCATTACCGTCACAATGATAAGTGTATATTTTCTAGGCTATGTATACGTCAAATCGTTCTCTAATTCATGCCATCGAACAATGTCAATCAAATAAACTTGCTTATCTCATTGAACATGGTCACGATATTCATGTTCGTAATTCATTGGGTGAAAATATATTAGTAACAACATTGAAATATAGTTCAAAACAACAGGAAACAAATAATAATAGACGACTAAAATTATTTATTTTATTACTCTCATATAACGTTAATCCTCATCTGTTTGATAAAAAAGGCAAAAATGTTTTTAATTGGGCATGTACGTTGAATTGTACACAAGAAGCATTATATCTGTTAAAATCCTATGCAGGTGAAATTGATATTTTAAGAAAAGATAAAACTGGACTATGTTCATTGCATTATACATGTGAACATGGAAATTTTGAATTAGTTAAGGAAATTGTTCAATATTTATTAAAATATCGAGTAAGATTTGATACTAAAGATGATTATGGAAATACACCAGATGTATTAGCCGAAAAATTAGGTTTCAATGAAATTGCAGATTATTTAAAAGAAAAGTCAAAATTAACCGCTCATTCATCTCTTGACTTCATCGATGAACAGTTACCTCTTACTTCATCCTTATCATCTATTTATGTATCAGCAATTGATGGACGAATCAGTTGTCGGTCGAAGCTTAGTTTGAAAACAAAAGGCACTAGTAGTGATGATAATGATGTATTTATTGACCCAAAAAGTGAAATTAATTCAGCAAATGCGTTTGAAACGGGTACTGTAAATACCCGACAACCACAGTTAATGATTGATTGGTACGAGCAACTACAGGAAAGAATTCAAAAGGCGAAAGCAAACAATGATTGGAGCAGTGTTATATCATTGCGATTGCTATTAAGTAGAATATCGAATGAAGTTGAATTAAGAAAACAAATTGGTAAGCAAAAAAAGAAGCTACGCGAGCTGAGAATTATTAAGGTTCTTCTCCTATAATATCTTTTTTCTCAACAGCGTGTAATAAATTTTGATGAAAATTTTACTGAATAAAGATCTATGATGCAAGTACGGTATGGCAAAAACTTCCACTTGAAATGTCAAGCCGTCCAAGAGATACAGATGTTTGTTGGTGGAAGACGGCTATGAAATTCGAGTTTATTTAAGGATATCCCCCTCTTTTTTCACCTTCTTGCCAAATGCAGAGCACACGTCCGAGCAAGCTCAAATTTATACCAGAGAGAAGAGCAAGAAAGGAAAAATATGCTTTCCATTTCTGGATATACGAAAAATGCTAGAAATCACTGGAAAAAACTAACTTTTTTTGCGTGATTTTCAACATTTTTCGTATATCCCGAGAAGGAAGGCATATTTTTCGAAAAAAAAATTTAAAAATGTCCTCGAATGAAAGTTGGAAAAAAGTGTCTTGATTCATTTAAAATGAACCCAAATTCCACAGCCATCACCCACCGATAACACCTGTACCTCTTGGACGGCTTGACATTTCAAGCGCAAGTTTTATCATAACGTATTTGCATCATAGATCTTCATTCAGTAAAAGTTTCATCAATATCGATTAGCAGCAAAAAAAGATGTATGAAGTACGAAAAAGCGTTTTTTTTCGAATTCAACGTATCACAATCAGTTCGTTGCTATTTCTCAAAAAGAAGTTCACTGACGCGCCGTCTATATTGAATAAATAGTTAGCTTATTTATCTTTGTCCTGTCCATAAATTTAATCATAGTTCACCTGACGGAAAAAATCAGAGATAGTTATCATAACAACAATATCATCCCGATTAACTGACAAACTGTCGACATCGGAAGTAAGATGCAGTCCAAAAACCTGTCGAAAACATGTTGCCCGTAAAACTTTTCATAACTCACCAAACAGAAAGTTTTTAGCGGGAAATGGTATATCGTCTGAAAGCTTCATTTCAGTTAATGTGTATATCAAAAAATCGCATTGTGATGGAAATCTTTTTTTTATAAAGTTGAGGGAATTCTTAAACTACGACTGGTCACCCGAGTCAACTTTCTTGTCATCGTTGTGGCACGATCACGTAACGCATTCGTGTAAGATTCAAAACGCCATTTCCGAACAATTTATTGCTATCACTATTTATTCTCAATTTCCGTCCACTAGGTCATGGTATGAGCAAGATAAGAAATAAACTCTTTGTTTACATTTTTTTCTAGGTATGTCTGCGTTAGCATTAACTAATCACAGCTCGGATGATAAGGGTGAAATAGTGTTAAAAAAGGAGTTGAATAAAACCTCGAATACACTTACATTACCTCCCATTAAAACTGCAGCGATATCATTGAATAAACCGGCATCAATCGATATGAAGATATTTCCTTTGATTTCAACGGGTAAAACATCAGAAGAAAGTATAAAACAACTATTATCTTCAATTGAAATTCAAATATCACCGTCTTATCGAAAAGCATTTATTCCCACTTACAAACGACCAAGTATTGAACCACCGCCACCTCTTTTGAAAACACGAAGACGAGAATCAAACGTTAATTTGTTAGACATCCATCATCTTCACCATCCTTCTCGTATATCATTACCAGCGTTAAGAAGTTCAAAACGAAATTCCATTGCATCAGGTCGAATATCAATTGATCACACGATGCATCAGAGAAATAGTATAGTGATTCATAGTTAATAATTATTCAAACATTTTTCAATTTGTTAAAATAATGGAAACTTATATGTATTAATAATTTAGAGTTCAAAACTGTTTCAGAAGCAGAGTTTAAAGCGACATGAGATTCTTATTTCTAGTGGTATCAATTAAAAATATTGTGGAGAGTTTCAAATTAACTATTGCCATGTGGATACTATTCTAACTGTGCTAGTACCTGAAATTATTTTAAAACATCACGATTATTTTGATTAAGGTATACGAAAAATGTGAAATCTTTTCTTTTCATAACTATAAAATTTACATAGTATTCGGATTTCGAAAGTTGCATTTTTAATTTGCTTGTGTTGTAGCGTCACGTGATCATATCTAGATAATGGGCAAGTGTCATGCTTTTGAGTATTTTAGAAAAGAATTATCTACTCATATTTTAGACTAAAGTTATTTTGATTCAAAATACAATAAACTGAGATGATTTTATTTAAATTTTTCATTAGCTATTCATTCCATTATAAATATTAAATAATTCTTAATTTTCAGAATTCCCAGGTATATAACAGTTGAATTAATCTCCTTAACATATGAAAGAATAAAAGATTTATAAAACTAATAAACTGATTATACTTTGAGCACATTTATTCTGAAAAATTGATTAAAAAGTCCACTTTATCATTCGAACTTTTTTCTTCAACAAATATCTATTTATTTTTGGATAAATGTAATAATATCAATAGAATTGAAAGTAGTATATATTAAATTAAAATTATGATTTTTCAAAGAGATATGATCAACTTCACATATGAAATTTATTATCTTTGCTTGAGCTTTTGCTTTATTAGCATGCATTGTCAATTGTCAACAATATATTTTTGATATGGTCATACTACTACAATAAGATGGATATTAAAATTAGTTAGTTTAAGAGAACATTTTTTCGATTGATGTTAATGGTATTACACATGAAACACATAATAAATTTTGAGTTTATTTAACAGATATTCCAAAATAAGTGACCGATTTTATGATCACTTTCTTTTTTGAGTGTATTGTTGTAAAAAATCATACTCAAAAAGACTTTTCATTTTCATCGATATATCTCTTTGACATATGCTGATATTGTATATTAACAAACAAAAAATTAATGAGAACAGAAAAAATACTTCACAATAAAAACCAAAAAAAACCTATGCTGAATTTTAATATGATCGAGTAGAGATGGACAAATTCGACTACTTTCTTAGTTCAAATTTATCAAAAGATTTCTCTAGTCTAGACTTCAATTTATCCATCTCTATGATGTGGTCAAGTCGAACAATCTGTCCTGTAAAAAGACAATTACAATCTTATGTTTTACTTAATTGAGCATTATGTTCTTTTCTCTGTACAGGTGCTCCATAATCCATTTTTATCGATGAAAACGATAAGAAAAAGAGTAGAGAAAAGTTAAAAATTGCGTGACATGAATTGTTTTTTTTCTATGGCAATCTGGTGTCATTCTTTAATCATTTTCAACTAATTACATAAAAAAAAGACGTATAAAAACAGAAAGAAAAGAAAACGTTTAGTTTGCGTGATTCAAATTAAATTTGTTTATCATGAAGTATAATCACAAAGAACACACACAACGTACCATAAGAAAATTAATCATAATTGAAGTAATAATAATATTTCCTCTTTATTATATTCTTTTAATAGATTCAGTTTGAATTACTTTTTATAGTCTGACTTTTATTCGATTTCCTTAATCTATTTTTATTTTTAAATAAGAAACAAATTTTATTTTTATGATTAAAATAAGTCTCTAGAGTTTTTATAAAGAAACATTTAGAGTAAGAAGAAGACCCATATTCAACTAGGAAAAAGGCCTTCTGTCATCAATTAATACTCAAATGAATGAATGAATATAGAAAACAATTGCTAATGAGAATAATGGCATTGGAATATATTCTTATTATACCTGTGTGATTTGAATATACAAACAATTAGAATAGATAAAAATATTTCAGACAAGTTTATCAAGAAAAACTTAGTTGATTATACGAGAAGAAATCATCTAAAATATATCTCGACTGGATTACGTGTAATTTTATTGTTACCACTTGATCAAAGTTTGAGTAGTATATCCGATAAACCAAGACCAAGACATACTGATATTTGATTAGGTGTATATTAAGTTTAGAAATAACGAATGACAGTCTCAGTTTTAGTGTGGATTTTATGTAGTTCTCGAAGTGAACTCTTCAAATTGTATACAATGCATATATTTTACAAAAAATAAAGATTTTCAAAATTCGATGAAAATAAAATGTTTGTCTAGAAAACAGAGACAAGACTTTTAACTTAAGAAATTTCGATTATGTTTTTCTTAAATAATTATGAATATGAACAGAAAACGAACACATTTTAATCAAATCAATTTCTTTAATTAAGATTTCTCATATAATTATTAGCTGTTTCATATTAAAATTAATGTCAAATACAATTTCCTGATTGGCAGCAAAATAAATAGGGAAAAAAAAAAGAAAGAAAAAAACTATCGAACATCACAAAGATGTGATTTCATTTTTGTTTTTTTTATATCAGATGTAGAGAGTGAACAATCTGCAAATATTTTTCCGGTTTTTAACTAATTAAATTTTCACTGGATACGATAGGACTACTGTTTAATGATGATGAAATTTTTGTCCTCTTCTTATTAATAATCATGATGAAATTTCATTTTCTTTTTTTCTTCTTCTTCTTCTTCTTGTTAACAAAATTAGAAGGCGAGCTTTCTAATTTAACACATTATCGTCAAAAATGATGATGGTGACATAGTCAATCTTAATCATTTCACTTTTTGAGAGAATACCCTTTTGACGCTTTAACTAATCAAGTTAATGATGATAATAATAGAGTGAAAATTACAATAACGCTATCTCTATCCTCCTACGATTTACACGTTTTAGAAGAGGAAAAAGAAAAAGTCATATCACCATATTGGGAGTGATTGCTTGTTTCCAAATAAAATATAGTCCCAATAGTCTATTTTCACACATGCGATAAGTAGAAGATGAAATAACATGATTTGTGAGAGAATATATATACGATGATAAACTTTTGATTCTTTTAGTTTTGTACTTAAATGATTTTAACTGAAGAAAAAAAAAAATTTCTTATATGGAAAAATAACTAGTCAATTTTCTCCTGATTTGACATACAGTTCACACAATCATAATTGATGCACAGTATCTAGTAATTTATTTTTTAAAATTACTTCTAAAAATGAAAGTGTCAGAGCAGAAGTCAATTTCCTCTTTTTATAGCAACTACATAATCTCGTTAATTTTCTCTATAATAAAATTTAAAGCGGAAACTTGTCAATGGTAAAGATTTTTTCTTATGAACTATAAACAAACGTTGGATTAATTCAACCCTTGTGTGCATGTTTAGTATAAAATTTAAAATTTTATCTATAAAAGTATCAAATGACAATAAGATCGGTAAATATTTAGTTATTAGAAGATTCTACGAAATCTTCGCATATTTTAAAACTCGAAGAATAATATTGTATGATATTAGTCATCCAAAGGAAGAACCCTTTTTCAGTTTTATCAGTACTAAATTAGAGTTTTAATCAGCTCGGAAAAAAACTAAAAATTACTTTTCACACAACACAATTTCTTTCTTCTCTTATTGCTTCTTATTGATTTAGTGTTGAATATCTTTATCACTATTCGCAGAACTGACTCAAGCAACGACATGATACTGAAGACTTAGGAGGTACACTTGATATTAATATTAATATCTCCTTACTTATAGTAACACTGTTCTTGACTATTTATAATTGTCAACATTGTCTCATCTTTGTACTGTTCTAAATTTTTCTCACAGTTTAAAAATGTTTTGTTATTTACATAAATCTTTTTCTCCTAATAAACTGACTCAGACCTTAAATATCTGATCGGAATCAGTCCGGAAAATCTTTTTCATAAAATTTAGTTTGAACTCCTTCACCAGATTCAAAGATGAATGAGTTGATCAGCATTTCATCTCTGAATCAGAACATACATTTTCATGAGGTCTAATCCAATGCTGATTATCGATTAATAGTCATTTTTCTTACTAAATAGTCGCTCAAACTTTCAAATAAATTGTTGTAGTTTAATGATTATGACATTTCAAAACAGCTGAAAATATTATTAAGTTTTCGTGTTTAAAATCGTTATTCAAAGAAGAAAAATATCGTAATTCAAAAATGCAATAGATTTTTGTAAATTGTTGTGCTCATCTCATTTCATTCATCAAAATTACACTAATTTTTTAGAAACAAAGTCTTCTGATGTCAAACATGAAACAAAGATTAGTCGGCATTGATAGTGAAATCAGGTGAGAAAAGTTTGATAAAATAAAAAAAAGAGAGTGTGTTACTCTACAGCTCCATCAGATAGTCTTATCATCATCTCTTTTCTTCTCTTTTTCCGTTCTACTCGTGATTGGTTGATGTCACTTCATTTCCTGCAATGATGAAAGAGGAAGAGAAATAGAGAAGAGAAGAATTTGAAGTAGGTAGTAGAGATGTGAGTTGACGAGATTCATTTAGCTAATTGACTTCACAGCAGCACGTCATATGAGCACAATTGAATTTAACTGTCATAAAAACCGCTAATTAAAAATAAAACATCAAAAAAAAAGAAACTTAATTGTTCTGAAAGTTATACCATACCCTTCGTGCATCACTTGAAGAACAGATGCAACGGTATCACATCATCGAAATTATGATCAAACACATATTTTATGGTGTAATTGAATGAAAACTAAAAATGAGATACAACAAATTTGATCTAGTAGTATGTTTTGAAAAAAATTCGATTCCGTAAAAGGTGAACTCGAACACGTGTTTCTGAATTAATAAACTTCTTCATAATTTTCATATAACTTTTGAACAAATTTTATCTTGAATTTGTTGATAAAAAAAAAATGTGCACGATGCTTTAATGCAATATTCTCGAGCGTATTATATACTATCACCTCATATAAACAGAGTTCTTTAAAGACTAGTTTTACGACTCACAGGGAAACACTATTCAAATTTTCAAAAAAACATTTGGTAGAATAACAAACAAAAACTATTATTAGATGCGTTTCTGGTTTGTTATTAGCAGAGAGTGTGAGTGCCTTGACTTAAGACTCCTTGAACTCAACTCATAACTTTAATTTTTACAGTTAAATGTTTTTTGTATGAAAAAAAACGCTTGAACTACTTTTTTATTTTTTTAATATATATATATATATATATATATTAGTTGCTTAGAATATTGATCGTGGTGTCATAGAAAATAAAATTGTTGCTTATTGCGACGCGTTTCGTTTTATTTGAAAATAAAACTCATCACGCAATATTTTATATCTCTTTATATCAGTGGTGGATTCAAAAATTATTCTTTGATACATGCGGTATATAATAAACGTATGAGATACGTGTAGTCGTCATAGAAACAAATTATTCTAAGAAAGTTCTACTGGGAAAAGACAGTTTTTTGGTTAAAAGATACGAGCGGCCGCTCGTGGGCTGGATTCGCCACTGTTTTATATAATAATAATAATTTTAAGCCGAATTTATATTACAAATTATTATAAAGAGATATAAAATATTGCATGATGAGTTTTATTTTCAAATAAAACGAAACGCATCGCAATAAGCAACAATTTTATTTACTATAGCACCACGATCAATATTCTAAGCAACCAATATATATATATATTAAAAAGTTATAAGTTGAGTTCATGGAGTCTTAAGTCAAGGCACTTACACTCTCTGCTAATAACAAACCAGAAACGCGTCTAATAATAGTTTTTGTTTGTTATTCTACCAGGTATGCAGCATTTCCGAAGATATTTATTCCACTTCTGTTATTTAGATATAACAGACATGCTGTTTTCAATCCAAATATATCTGATTTTGAACCAATGAAAGGGATTCTACGTAGTGATGGAAAACTGCTGTCATGCGCTGCAATGTAGCTTGTTAGATATTTCCGTCACTCAACAGACAAAGGAATAAACTGAAGACACCATCTTCTGATAAAAAAATTAACAACGCTAGAGTATTTTACTTTTGTATTCTGAAGACATATTTCGTAGACAAAAAACTTACAAAAAGAATAAAATACGAAATACAAACTATTCAAATGCTACATCACAAATATCGAAAATCTTATTCATTCTTAAGTATTCACTAAACAACGTAACAGAAGCAAACTTTTCTCTAGTCAAATCATACATGGTTTTTATATAATGATATAGACAAAAATTCACATTGGATATAATAAAATTTGATTATTTAATCAGTGTTTTATTCAACATAATAACTAAATAAGCCCACTTGATTGAAATCATTGATCAATTTTGTCTCTCTATAGATAAAGACGATGATTTCAGTATACTCTCAATAATACAATGATAAAATTGATTTAATTATTCTATTTCATATAATAAAGATAGATAGATAATTCAATAAATTGAGATGCAAACAATTAATACTAATTTTATATGTTATACTTACTAAACTTGTCCAAAATGACAGAAAAAGAAATGATTACAATAACTTCAACGTTTTTCTTTTACGCTCTACACTATAAAAACACAATTCACTAAAAAAACTTTTATCTGTCAACTACACTCAATAACGCTAATATTGTGTGAGATAGGCTTTTTCTGAACAAGCATATGAGTTTTTACTAAAAACAAACAACGCACATTTGAATGATGATCGATATTTACAGGTTTTGGAATATATATTGAAATTAGTTGAATTCATTTTAATGCCCTTTTAGATACTATGTACACATACCGTTGGGAAACACAAATTATTGAGTATTTTCTTGATAGATCGTCAATATAGTATAAAAAGAACTACGAATGAATATAATATGCAAGAAATTATCAGAAAGCATTTTCTAGAACTTGAACAATGATCTATATATGGTAACTAATGGTATATAATCTTCCACAACTATAATTTGATTCATGAGAACATTTTTTTTACAATGGTTTACCTTGAATGGCTCTATACTATTGTTCCTAACTTCTAGGTCCAATTTAGCTAAAAAAATCTTCACTATCAATATTTAATTTACTTATCAATTGATTTCCTTATTGACTCAAATTAGTGTTGATGAGCTTAGTAAAATGGTTTTTCGTTATGCCTTAAATTATAATAGATCAGTTTTGAATAGAAAAGATCTCGTAAATAGATTGAAAATAGACACACACACAAACCATTTTATTTGATTGAAGAAAAACATAGTAGAGAAGGCGGTATGTTCACTCATGCGAATAAATGAATGATGTATTTTTTCTTTCTCTATGGTTTAAATCCAATCTTAACGAGTTTGTATATTCTTTTTTTTTCTTTTCTTTTCGCTATTGGCTGTTTAATTCGATTGGTATATTTTTTTTTAATGACGAGACTGACGAATTATACGCCGGGTTTCTTTACTGACTATGAAAATGAAATGGGCGTAATGTTTTTAGAGGTTTTCTTCTCTTTTTTTTTTTTTTCTTCTTCTTCTTCTTCTTCTTCTTCTTGTCAGTATTCAATGAAGAAAAAGAAATTGGTTTGTTCGTTTCATGTTGGGCTAATTATTTTCCTCCCCTTCATTCTTGCTCTTTCAACTAAACACTTAAAAATAGAATAAAACAGAGAACAAATATTAATTTTACAATTAAGCAAAGGTGACATTGGTTAATTAAAAAAATTTTCAATTAATTATATGATTAACGAAGAAAATGGATTTATAAATATTGAAAAGTTCGTTTTGACTATTGACAAAAGATGTTACCAAAATATGATAAAATAACTGCATCATCTCATCATCATCATCATCATCTTCTACTTGATGGTGATTCACTTGATCCAAATTCAAAATCCACACATTCAATTGATGCCATATTAGGAATCAAAAACGGTGATCAAACATTATTTAATCATCATCAACAACATTATAATAATAATCATTCCAATGGGGACATGAAAAAACGAAATCATCATAATGTGTACGATGACAGTAAGTAATAATCATTACGAATTTAACCCTTTGATTACCAGCGTTCCAAATTCAGGATGGTTAGTTTTATCGACAAATAAATTTATGCAGTGCAGTACTCTCGATGTTTCAAATGTATAGGATTATAGAGCAACATTTTTGTACAAAACAGTGTATAGAAATAATTTAATAGATATAAGAATAAAAAGTAAAAAGTATTTTATTAAATCCTACTTTTTGC
Organism: Didymodactylos carnosus; assembly: GCA_905250885.1. NCBI lineage: Eukaryota > Metazoa > Rotifera > Eurotatoria > Philodinida > Philodinidae > Didymodactylos > Didymodactylos carnosus. The sequence continues at coordinate 12,568 of CAJNOQ010006718.1, forward strand.
GTAAAATGTGAAATGAGGAACTTATTGGAATATTGGATATTGGAATTATTGGAGTTTTTTTGTAACATAATCTTTCTGAGATTTATTTTATTTTATTTAAAAAATTTAAAAAACATAGGGATTTTATAGCAGAAAATCTCTCTCTACAGGTTGATAGACAAAGGCGTTTATTTACATTAAATTTTAGATATTTATGAGAAAACATCTGAGTTTTTATTTTCATTCAAATAAATTTTTGAGGCTTTCCACATTGCGTGTATAGTGTTTTATAACAAAATGCAACAGAAATTCTTAAAACATTTAGAATAAGCATAAAATTCTGATTCTAGAGTATACCTTTGAAATCTTTTAGAGCGTTTTTCTGGTATTTTAATACTGAAAGGGTTAATAACACTTTCAAAGATTAAAACGTATTGAAATATTTCATCTATTATATTTTTTCACAGAACGAGCGACCATTCTGATTACTACGTTTATCATTCACCAACGGTCGGCATAGATCCATCGAAAGATTTTTATTAGTCTTTTAATATATTTATTGTATAAATTTATTTGTTTTTTCTTCAATTTAGATATTCCACCCCGACGTAGCAGTGAAAATGATAGTAAAGACGATTCAAAAAGTTCCGATGATGAAAGACAAAAGAAAAAACATCGACGAAATCGAACAACATTTACAACATTTCAACTTCACGAACT
>CAJNOQ010006719.1:0-13265 GCA_905250885.1 Didymodactylos carnosus
AGAGCTTGCTGAACTTGGTGTATTCTAATTGGCATTACACGTGAACACACCAGACTACACCAATTTATAAATTTCTATAAAATGTGTTGAAACTGCTGGGCTTGGTGTATTTTCATTGACAATACAGGAGAAGATACCTGAACAAAATTTGTACAAAATGAGCTGGGCGTGCTGGGCTTGGTGTACTCTCATTGACCATACACGAGAATACACCGGAATACGTAAATATAAAACTTTCTGGAAAAAGTGCTGATCCTGGTTTGCTTCGTGTATTCTCAGTGACAATTCAAGAAAAGATATCAGAATACACAAATATGTAAATGTCTATAAAATGTGCTGGACTTGTTAGGCTTCGTGTATTCTCATTGACAATACACGAGAATGCACCAGAATACACAAATAGATAAATTTCTATAAAACGTAGATTTTTGTAAAATGTGCTGAGCATCCTAGGGTTGGTGTATTCTCATTGACAATACAGGAGAACATTGGAATACACAAATATATAAATTTCTAGTAAATGTGCTGGGCTTGCTGAGCTTGGTGTATTCTCGGTGACAATAGAGAAGAGTACATGAAGATACGCAAATATATATATATATATTTCTGCAAAATGTGCCTGGCTTGTTATATTGTCATTGATAATACACGAGGATACACCAGAGTACACAAATATATAAGTAGCTTTAAAATATGCTTGGCTTCCTGTGCTTGATGTATTCTAATATTCATCATCATCATCGATCGGGCTTCTTAGGCTTTTCAGGCATAAAAGGCTCGGCCATTCGGTCCCAGGATGATTTGTTTTCGGCGTACCGCATAATCTCGTTGACAGAGAGCGTGCTACGGCCACCAAATCGGGCTATGTGCCCGGCCACCTGATCCATGTACGTGTGTGTTTGTCGCTTTGGTCGATCGTCTTCAGTTGTTATTTTGTACTGGTAGAGCGCATAAATGTTTGCTGGTTCATCGGGTGGTTTGTATTGTTTCTTTGGTTTCCAGCGCAAACAGTGTCCGACAAACTTGAGTTGACGGTGTCGGATCTCCTCGCTTATTTCATGCTGTCCGGCTAGTTTGTATAAATCATAGTTGGTCATATGAGCTTCGGACTGTTTTATGTTTAGCATGATTCTGTAACATGTTCTCTGAAAGACGTCTAGCTTGTTTTTAAGGTCTTTTGATAGGACCCATGTTTCGCATCCATGAAGTAGAATGGAGACACAAGCTGTTTGAAATAGTCGCATTTTCATTGTACTTGTTGTTTTCGGTGATGTGAGAATGGGTCTTAGCTTTGCGAATGCTGATCAGGCCAAAGCTATGCGAGTTTTGACGTCCTTTTCCGTTGAGCACATGTACGAGCCAAGATATTTGGATTCATTAACCGCTTCAATATTTTGATTATCAACTGATAGGTTGTAGTCGCTTGCTGCTGGTGCCGGATAATAACCAGCTGGTAAGTTTAAACGCAGTTGCTCTGTCTTCTTCACGTTTATTTCCAATCCAGTTTTTTTCGCATTTGACTTTGCGAGTTGGCTGCGTCGTTTTTGAGTAGTGCGATGTCATCGGCGAAGGCTAGATCGTTTAACTTACGATCGATATTTGTTGTTTCTGATCGTACGCTGCGATCTGTTTTTCGTGTGCTCTCGTGTGTCTTGAAACCGTATTCTTTAGCTATCACTATGATGAACAGAAACGGTGCGAGAACGTAGCCTTGCAAGACGTCTGTTGTCACTCTGAATGGATTGGATAGTTGGCCATCAACATAGACTCTACTCTCTGAATTGTCGTACAAAACTCGAATTGCGCTCACAATCTTTTCTGGAATTCCGTAGTGTCTTAAAATGGCAAACATCATCTCTCTGTCAATCGAGTCGAAAGCTTTCTTAAAGTCGATGAAAGTAATGAAAAGCGGTATGTTTTCATTCTATGCTCCCTCCATTATTCTCCGCTATAATGGAGATCCATTCTAATATTATTGCGATTAACGGGCAATAATTTCAATATATCGACTATTGATTAAAGAATCTTTAGTAATTTTAAGTCATTAACTAAAATTAAACGGTACTGTTTGCTCAGTACCTCTGTTTGTTTTTCCCAACGGAATTTCGAAAAATCTCATCCCAGATCCAGGTGGATAATACTTTTCATCACAGCAACATAGTAATCTAGTTTCTTACTCTTTGTGTATGTGTTAGACCAGTGCTATATTTCTATTATATATTCTACATGTATGTACTAAGCACAAAACAAAATTTAATTCTTTGTCATCTCTCCTCTATGGTTATTGTAAAATATGCTGAGCTTGGTGGATTTGATGTGTTCTCATTGACTATACACGACAACACACCGAAATACGCAAATATACAGATTTCTGGAAAATGTGCTGGGCTCCCTGGATTTGATGTGTTCTCATTTACAATACAGGAGAATACACCAAAATACACAGATATATATATTACTACAAAATATGCAGAGGTTGGTGTATTCTCGGTGACAATAGAAGAGAAGATACCAGAATACGCAAATATATAAATTTCTACAAAATGTGCTGAACATCCTAAGCTTCGTGTATTCTCATTGACAATGTACCAGAATACACCAAAATGCACAAATTTGTAAATTTCTACAAAATGTGCTGGGCTAGCTGGGCTTGGTGTATTCCCAATGACAATACAGGAGAATACAGCGGAATGCACAAATATACAAATTTCTATAAAATATGCTGGGCTTGCTTGGTTCTGTTTCAATAAGGCTTCAAGTTTTTTCCTCGAGAAATAGAGTGTTTCTCCACAAGAACGTCATCTCTTTTCCTGTAGAAATCGCTGTTTCTTCACAAGAACTTCTTTTACCTAAAGAAATCGTAGTTTTTCCACAAGAGCTTCAAGTTTTTCTGTCTAGAAATCGCGAGTGTTTCTGCACAAGAACTTCAAGTTTCTTCGTGTAGAGATCGGGGTTTCTGTACCAGAACTTCATGCTTTTCATCCAGAAATCGAAATCTCTTCACAACAACTTCTTCTTTTCGCCTCCCTAAATCGGAGTTTCTCCACAAGAACGTTTTTGCGCCACTAAATCCAAAAAATCTCGTTCGTTGTTTCTTCACAATAACTTTATGTTTTCTCCTGTAGAAACCGGAGTTTCTGCAGAAGAACTTCATGTTTTTTCCTGTAAAAATTTGTGGGCTTACTGTGCTTGGTGTACTCCGTTAAGCAGTTTCTCCACAAGAAATTCGTGTTTTTTTCTAATCCAAATCAATGCTTCTTCACAACAACTTACATGTTTTCAGTTCTTGTTCAGAAACTCCGATTTTAACAGGAAAAAACATGAAGTTCCTGTAAGGAAACACTGACTTTGGAAGGAAAAGACATGAATTTCTTGTAGGGAAACGCCGATTTCTATGGGAGAAAAGTCCTATCTATTCTGGAAAAAACGTGAAGTTTCTTGGAGAATCCCCGATTTCTCACGGAAAATATGAATTTCTTGTTGAGAAACTCTGATTTTTACACGGAAAAACATGAAGTTCCGGTGCAGAAAAACCGCTTTCCACAGGAAAAACATGAAATTCTTGTGGGAAAACTCCGATTTCTATGCGAGAAAACATGAATTTCTTGTTGAGTAACTTCGATTTTAACAGGAAAACCCACAAAATTCTTGCAAAGAAACAGCGATTTTGCGAGCAAAAGACCTAAAGTTCTTGTGGAGACACTTCGTTCTCTTCCGGAAAAAACGTGCAGTTCATTCCCCGATTTCTCCCGGAAAAAGATAAATTTCTTGTTGAGAAACTCCGATTTTTCCGCGGAAAAACATGAAGTTCCGGTGCAGAAAAACCGATTTCTATAGGAAAAAACATGAAGTTCTTGAACAGACCCGTTTTCCTCAGGAAAGAGGATGAAGCTCTTGCGAAGAAACCTCGATTTTGGGACAAAAAACATGAAGTTATTGTGGGGAAACTCCGATTTCGATGGGTGAAAACATGAACTTCTTGTGGAGAAACTCCGATCTCTTCCTGGAAAATGTGAAGTCTCTGTGGAGATTCCGCGATTTCTCCTGGAAAAAGGTGAATTTCTTTTTGAGAAAGTTCGGTTTCTACAGGAAAAACGTTCTTGTGAAGAAACACCGATTTTGCGAGGCAAAGACATGAAGTTCTTGTGGAAAAACTCCGACCACTTCCGGAAAAAACGTGAAGTTTCTGTGAAGACTCCCCGATCTCTCACGGAAAAAGATAAATTTCTTGTTGCTAAAGTCCGATTTTTACACGGAAAAATATGAAGTGCTAGAGGAGAAAAACGGATTTCTACAGGAAAAAACGTGAAGCTCTTGTGAAGAAACCCCGACTTTGGGAGGAAGTAACATGAAGTTCTTGTGGGGAAACTCCGATCCCTCTCTGCAGATTCCGCGATTTCTCCCAGAAAAAGGTGAATTTCTTGTTGAGTAGATTCCCCGAAAAAGATGAGATTCTGGTGTAGAAAAACCCATTTCTACAGAAAAAAGATGAAGTTCTTGTGAAGAAGCACCGATCTTGCGAGGAAAAGACATCTTAGGCCCAAATTCTATGGGAAGTTCTTGTGGAAAAACTCCGATTTCTATGGGTGAAAACATGAAGTTGGAAAAACTCCAATCACTTCCTGAAAAAGCGTGAAGTTTCTGTAGAGACTCCACGATGTCTCACGGAAAAATATGAAGTTCCAGAGGAGAAAAACCGATTTCGATAGGAAAAAGTTCTTGAGACGATTCCTCGTTTTCTTAAGATAAAAATATGAAGTTCTTGTGAAGAAACAGCGATTTTGCGAGGAACAGACATGAAGTTCTTGTGCGGAAACTCCGATTTCTGTGGATTAAACATGAAGTTCTTGTGGAGATTCCCCGTTTTCTTGAAGAAAAAATATCAAGTTCGGATGGAGAAAAACCGATTTCTACAGGAGAAAACGTGAAGGTCTTGTGAAGAAACCCCGATTTTGGGAGGAAAAGACATGAAATTCTTGTGGAGAAACTCCGATCTCTTCCTGAAAAAACGTGAAGTTTCTGTGCTGGTTCCGCGATTTCTCCCGGAAAAAGGTTAATTTCTTGTGGAGGAGATTCCCCGTTTGGGACCAATTCGTATCCGGAACAGTTTTCGCCTATAACATCGTCGAACGTCGGACAACTAAACGATCACCATTTGAAATGATGTTCAAAAGGAAGCCAAGGGTGCCGTTTGATTCGTTCACCCCACTTGTGAAATTGCCAAAAGTATCCGATTATTGGGTTTATGTAAATCAGTTGAAAAGGCAAATGCACAAAGCAGTACAAGATAAAATTCATCAGGAACAACAAAAGATGAAAATACGTTATGATAACAGTCGACCCAATATTCATTTTCATCCAGGTGATTTGGTTTGGTTACACCGCGAAGGGCTAAATCAAAATGAGATTCAAATTATTGGACCATATATCATCAGCAAACAACTCGGTCCACAAACCTTCGAACTGGAAGATTCACAAGGACAACACCTTAGACTGGCTCATTCTAATCAGCTGAAATTATTTTACTCAGATGAATTTGATTAGAAAATTCATTTTTAGGTTGACATCCCTACTGATTAAGGATTCTTGATGGTGTTGTTTTATGATGGGAGATCCTTTTACATTTAACAAAACATCATGTATTTATTCAACGGTTATTAATGGTGGCAGCATTAGATTAGATACATCCTTTTCCATTCTGTGTTTACCTAACAAAGATTAGTGGTGGCAGCATTAATTGGTTAAATACATCCACATCAACGAAAAAGCAAACAACAAGTTCAAGATGACGTTTCAGCCCCAAATCAACGCTTGTTTCTCATCCACCGCAATCGAGCGTGCCAAAATTTTCCTTCAGGTTTTTTTCTTTTTTGGGTTATTTACGGAATATTTAATCAATTCTTTTTTATATTTAATCAATGTTATTTTTTGTTTTTAGTTTTTATTTTATTAAGGTGTAATGAGCCGATGAGGAAAGCCTCATCTCGCGTAAGGGGGAAGGTGTTAGCGAGTGACACTCGACATCTTCTCTGTCATATTGTCTGATCATCTTCTCTATTTATTATATGATCTGATCATCTTTATTAGCTTTATGGTGTGATCATCTCCTTTATTCGTTATATGGTCTGATCATCCTCTCTGTTCACTATATGGTCTGATCATCTTTGTTAACTATATGGCGTGATCGTCTTTCTTCTTTCCGTATATATATAGCGCGCTTTTCTGTAGAAGAGTCATGTTGATTATTGAATCTGTTTTAATAAACGTGAAATATAGTCATCATCATTCAAGAAGGTCAACCCTCTAACATAGAAGACGATGGAATAAAAGTCTGTTGTAGATATTCACTTCTTCTTAGTGTTGTTACTTGTTGTGTATAGTTGCGTTCAGTGACTTTGAAGGCGCTTAACAATGTTATAGAAAGACTGACAGTATTCGAAAAAACTGATAAAAAACTATTTGTACGATTGCCATGTTTTACTAGTTATTCTTAATATGCATAGATAAATAAATTTTCAACTTAAAAATAGCAATTCATAATATTAAAAACTCAAAAGGGTTTCTAGGAAGTTCAAAGTACAGCTTAAATGCGTTATAATAGGACACAGAGAGTACTTCCTAATCACCTTAAAACTCCTCAGGTAATTACTAAACAAACCCCTTCGCGAGTATCACATTTGAAATGTACATTTTCAAGCGCCTAACAGTTCTTCTCTAACTACTAGAAGAGCTTGAAAACGATGGATCTCTGATGATTCGCCAAAAGATAATTCGTCATGGCGAATCGTCTTTTAGCGAAACGGTTTTTTACCAAAAAGGTTTTCGAATTTCAGCAATCTGACTTTTTCAAGTCGTTCAAGAAATTATCATTTTCTTATGATTGATTCATTTTCTAGAAATATTATTAAAATAGATATTCACTAACCCCAATAATTTGAATCATTCTTAGTTTGAGATCCTCCCAGTTCGTCCCAAATTGACTTCTCAATTCGTCCCAGAAGTTCTTTTTCTCAGTTCGTCCCATCAACGCTCCTCTCTGAGTTCGTTCCTGATATATATACTCGCGTCTCAAAATAGATAAAGTGTTGTACCATAACAGTCTAAACGACGGCGACGTATACCGTAGACAATGCTAGGTGCGCGTACGAGGCAAAATGTGCCGTGTTAGCCACTACTATCACAAATTTAAATCTAAATAAGTTAAAATGTCGTGTTCATCAAAATGTTAATTTTCACGTCTACTGAAAAAGACAAACCAGTTTTCAATGATAATGGGTATCAATACACCAAAAAACGAGTAAACAAAACAAATAATGAATGGCGATGTCGGGATCGAACATGTTCAAGTACAATATCATTATGTACGGATGATGTGAGAATTTTACGGAATGAATCAGCACACGCGTGTATACTAAATATTGTTTTATCGTATTCGAAAGTATTTTTAATTAATCATGATTTACAAATGAAAATTCAATAAGATATTGCAAAAAAACAAATGATCATACTTAAATCTATTATTGAACAGAAATTATAAATAGAAATTCAATCCGTTAATGCAATTCAAAATTGTTAAAATAAACTCAAACATTCAACAAATATATTTTTAAAAAATTAAAGTTTTAATATTAATTATGATTAAGAAACATAAATAACGATTACTTTTGTTAAGTTAAATTAGTCTATTTTCAATTAATACTGATACAATTCAAGAGTTCAGAATCGATTTTAGTCGGATAGAGAAGAGTTAACGTTAACTAATCCAAGTACAGCATTTAGGCTGTGATATCAACTTTAGATTGATTATATTTTAAAATAAAATGTAAAGGAAGTCTTGAAATATCATGGCAGAAATTTGGAGGTTAGCTGCGGGTGTTATTCTTAGTGTCTACTATGACAGGGCATACTCACATTCCTGAACTACGCTTTTTATTTTTAACTGAAATATAATCTTTTGTTTTGCACACATCTACAATTATTTTGATATTTATAAATCAAAAATAATCGAATTTTCTTTTTGCCAAAATACTAAAACGACGTAAGAGTTCAGACTACTTGCGTAAGGTGTAACGTGTAAAATGAAGTTACCATTCAAAGCGGTTGTTGCCTAGTGACTAGGCATGCAACGGTAAAGGTTATCGTTACTGTTTTACCGGTTTTACCTTACCATAGCGGTTTAATGTTGGATATGAATGTATAGGAAAATTTATTAGAAAGTGAGATTATTTGAAGCATGTATTGATGTCGATATTTTAACGGTTTTTTATTTCTTCTTTAGCTTTTCTTTCTATATTTTATCGGTTCAAAGAGTCAATAGAGTAGATTGAAATAGCGTTTTCATCCCAGGTCAATTTTCGTGCGAAAGTCGCGGCGCGAACGCGCTACGCGATCGCTATTGGACTCGCGAAATAAGACTTTTAGCAATCGCTATAAAGTCTTGGTATAGTGATTCTCGCGACAAGATCTTGCTATAGTTATATAAGAAAATCGCGTTCTCGCAGCGCGTGTCTTGCCTTGTTTCTAAAATCACAACACGAGTTAGTAAGAGTCGTGATCAGTCGCGTCGCGAATCCTATTATGCACGATTCTACAAGAATCCTGCATAGTCGCGATAAGTTTCTGCAAGAGTCGTGCGTAGCCGCGTCAGATTTTTTTGCTCCTAGCTGCACCCGATTTTTTGCTCGTTTGACAATTTTCCCGAAACAGAAATTGCCTAGTGTTTTAAGAGGATTGCGACCATCTCATCTCTGCTTTCAAGATTTGAATCTCTCCAAAAACATCTCGTTAGATTTATCCGATCGAAAATAGCTTCTTCAGATCATTTCAGACCTCAATGTATACAGTGTTGTTTTCTTGCTTGGAGTATCAACCAGGCTTGTGATAAAGTTACCTAGAGTACACCAGTTTTTCTTCTTTGCTATAATGTACATTCAACATTATTTACGATAAATCACAGTAAAATCACAAAACAGAAAGATAAGCATCTGAAAAAGACTAATATCAGATGTTTGCATATCAGGATACTTCGTCAACATCCAATTTGGCACCCAAGTGCACCATGTTTTACCGGCTTACTCTTCGGAACATGATGCACGCAACAAGTACACAGTTATTTCAGAACAGTATATCTGGTGGAAACTGAAGGAGTCCTTCCGCCTTTTCTATAGTTACAAAGTTGAACTAAATGGTTTTTCTGAAGTATAGCTAAGTTAGAAGGTATTTTGAAAAATCAAATTCGAAAGTGAATACTTCAAGATTATCATCAACTGTTGATCTAACGGTATCCGCCTATATTTTTCAATTCTGGTTTGTCATAAGACTGGAATTAGATCTCAAAATATACGTGAGATAGATTGATATCGTATTGCTCGTCTATGGGTTTTACCGTAAGGAAACGTTTGCTGTATGTGATGAAACATCACGCTTGTACTTAGAGAGGATGTGTATGAGAAATACTAACGCTATGAACAGTTCGTTGCTAGAGCCGAGAGCTAATCTAGCATCCTGTGAATGAGGTGCTCTGAATCTATGCCGCTATCCTCTGTGGGTCAAACAGGACCGAACTGATCTTCGCTACATCCTGTAAGTCACCAACAACAAAGCGATATTACACCGAGGAAACTCATAGAGACGACAATCAACCATTTGGCGCATTTCTCACTTTAGTGTATTTATTTTAAGATCTTTTAACACGATCCACATGCTAATTGAACCTATATAGGCGAATCTCTTAGATTTTGTGCATTTTCTGATAAAGGTAACCCAGTTTTTGACTTTCAAAACTGTTAGGAGAAAAATAGCTCAACTTTGTAATAAATGTGGCAGCAATGAAAGGGCTTATTTTTTTCTGCTTCCACATACTGGAATTGAGATCTGAAAAAAAGATCATTCAAGAGTGCAGGAGCAGTAGATGAAACAGCTAAGCTGAATTGCAGGTTTGATAGAGAATTCTATTGCGCATCTAACCGTATAACATTCTTGGTTATCATTTTTGAAAAAAGACAAAGTGTTGATCTCAACAGTTGGTGACAAAGTATTTTTTCCTCGCTATAGACGCTTCGGATTTTAATTATTTATACCGAATTTTGTAGAGCTTTAAAATCTGGGGGTAGAAGGGCGTATTTATTGTATGCAAAAAATGTACTTTGGAAGCAAAAATTAAAATTTTCGTTTTTCATATCTTTCACGCACAGCAGCATATGGTACGGTTCTCACTTTTACATTGACAGCATTTGTTCATGAATGGTTGATAACTATTTAATGGATCATATTGGATAGAAAGATAATATTTTGTAGTATTTTGGCGATGGCTATTCCATGATTCAGTTCAGTTTTCGACTGCTTATGATTTTATAGATACTTCTTGACGACGTTCGATTTCTGCTTTTATCATTGATTGTATAACATGGTCAGGTAACGCAGGATTGAGATTAAATGCATAGGGAAATACCGGTCTTGGAATGTCATTAAAATTCACTATGCATTTAATAAAAATCGTATCATTTTTGACATAACTATGTTCATCCTGCTGTAGCATTGTTAGAGGAAAAAATTTTGAAATACCCGAAGCGATGTTCATGTCCATTTGAGGCTGTTGAAATGAATTGGATTCAATATTAGGGCGAAACGAATCGATAATGTGACGTTGCTGACCTGATTGGTCAAAGAGACAAAACGTGATTTTGTACGAAAATGGCCATTTCAATATTGCATCATATTCGCCACGCATTACAACAAAGAACAACGATAAATGTGTTCGGCGCGCATTACCATCGCCATTCAAGTACAGTCTCATGCACATTTTATAACCATTTCTTGAACTATAAAATGGCGTTGAATAAACGCTAGTTTGTTGTTCTGATTGAGCATATCTCATTAGTTCTGCAACATTTTTCACCTTCCACAGATACGTACCATCGTATGAAGCTGATGCTATATTTTCCATACCTTCTTTCAAGTATATCGCCTCTTGTTGTAACACATCTTGATTCAATTGAACACTGTTGATAGATGAATTATTTGCAAGTATTGTTTGTCTTGATTGATTTATTTCTTGCTGGCACTTGTTTAATAAATCTGTTATTGGTATTAATTCATTATTTATGCTGGTACATCCTTCTTGTAGCATTTGTACACCTTTTGTTAAAACTGGTAATGCTTCATGAAGTTTACTTATCTCGTTATGTAATTCATCCACTTCTGTCTGCTGCGTGTTTTCTACCAAAGGATTGACTGTGGTGGCAGCAAGATGGGATTTATTCGATGACGGTAATTTGTTTTTACTGTTCATTGAAGCATGTAATAAAATTACATGATATTGTATCGCCATTATTAAACAACGTCGATGCAATTCTGATGTGAAATGCTCATGAAGTTTCGATTTAGGTATCTGGAAATAGAAATACTTTAAAGTCGATCATTATTCCAGTAGCACACAATGGGCAAATATTTATGACTAGGCACGTGGAGATGGCGATAAAGTGATACCAAAGCCTCTAAACACTATTTTTGTAGGTTTTCGTATGTACTCTTTCCAATGTGTAATTCACAAAGTTCAAAAACACTTTCAGTTAGGTTTTCCACAAACCGGATCTTTAGAAAACCCTGATTAAAACATTTTTGCACTTGTAAATCACACCATTGGAAAGAGCGCATAAGAAAAGCTATAAAAATAGTGTTTAGCGGTTTTCGTATCACTTTTATGGCACATGTTCAGATGTGCAACCAAAACTTCCATGCGAATCCTCAAATCTGTCATTTCATTAAATCGAAGGATTTTTTGCGCATTAAAATATACAATTAACATATCATTTGACGCAGTTTTTCAAGCTGAGTCCGAATTAGATTGTTGTGATAAAAGTGATTTCGAGCTGAGAAAAATGCATATTAACTGAAAGACCAGGAATTTCGAAAAAAGTGTTATTCTGACCAATTTCTAATCCTCAACCATAACTTTCTGTCTCAATGACATTACTCTTAATTTCTTTGCATAAAATTTTCTTTTGTGCTAAAATCGGTGTGATCGGATCTATCACGGCAAGAAACTATAACTCAAACAAGTCAAGTCTTTAGAAAGATAATAGCATCCTTTTAACGTAGTTTGAGCAACTACTGATCTAAAGAGTGTCATAACTAGAAACGGACAATCTTCTTTGTCATTCTCTTAACCACAGTTAGATAAAGCAGCTACAATATAATTTCCACGTGTTAATGAAGCAGAGTGTTTCCATGGAGTCCGTATCACGATATACACAACTTTGTTCGCATAAGCTGGAACCTTTTTCAAATGAATGACCCACGCGTGGGGTTAGCGTAAATCGAGTTAAAAATGTTTGAAAATATCGGCATCATAGAACGCCAAATCTCGACATTTGCGTTTTTTTGCGTTTTGAGGATCCAGTAACACTAAACTTTCGCCTATATAAACCAGTAGTGAATCTTGAATTTTTTATGGAATATATAGTAAAACGTTAGGGCTATCTCGTGGTATCGCCAAAAAAGTTTCAAAATGTTTTGGAGATTTTGAGGAGGATTTCCAAAAAACCGATTTGGACCCTTTTTGCAATAGATAGATTTTCAGCAAAGCAAAACGGAAAATAACTTTCAAATAGTGCATTCGACTCGCCTTTGCATTATCTATCGAATGATAAAACAAAACCTTTCATAGCTTTTAAACTGAAATCGAAAAATTCGATATACCGGCGAAGATTTTTGACTTTTTGCCTGTTTTACGCTCGTTTTCTTTTATAATCTCGAATTCCCGAGGTCCCTCTCATATACTTTCGTACCTATTCGACATGGGCTTTCAGGTCGTACAAGATACGGTTTGCCCCAACTAGGACTGTAAAAGTTCCCGTTACGTTGATTTAACGCTAACTGAAAAGACAGTTACCGTTATTTAAACGATAACTGCCTTTCCAGTTACCGTTGTTTTAACGGTAACTGGTTTTCTAGTTAGCGTTGTCCATAACGGTAGAAGAAGTAAAGGGAACTTTTACAGTTCTAGCCCCAACTCAATGCCTTGCAGGTATAAATCCCATAAAATTTGATTTTTCCAGTTTTGATGACTTTTTCAGCTTTCTAAAAATGATATGATACTACTTTAGGATTACAGTTCCAAGGTAAATTGCATACCGAATTCGATGCTCATGTCGAAAGTACTCAATATATATTGCTAAATAAAGGAACAATTTATATATCTTCACCGGTATATCGAATTTTTCGATTTCAGTTTAAAAGCTATGAAAGGTTTTGTTTTATCATTC
>CAJNOQ010006720.1:0-13265 GCA_905250885.1 Didymodactylos carnosus
GATCGATCGGTAGTGTAAATGAAGCTTCTAATAACAATTTATTAAATAATTTCCTTACATATTGTGATTATAAACAAGGTTGTCGCACTTCCAGTCCATGTGTACATGCCGTAGCATGTTTTAGATTCTTTATGTTAAAACAGCAACATAAGGACATACCTATTTTTAATCCAGAAAGCGCTCAATTAAGTACATACATTAATAATGTGGCAAAATGGAAATATGAATATCAGAATATAGATGATGATGATTTAGAGTCAGTCAATGATAGTAATATTGATGATGATGATCTAGAATCGGTCGATGGTAGTAATGTCAATGATGATAATGCACGAGATGATAATAACATGTACTCCAATGAGTCAGACCGCGAGATTTCCAGTATGGAGAATGATTAAGAAGAATGCTTCAAACAGCAAATCAACGTTAGAAAAACAACATGTAGACATAAAAGTTTTGGTGCTGTTTATGGATTTTTTGTCATTTATATGTGTATTTTGTATAAACCTCTTTCCGCTAGTCACAATAAATTGTTTTATAATCAAGAAATAAGGTTTTTTCTTGCTAGTGTGCGATTTTTTTTCCAATAGCTTGCCCCTACGTATAGTACATGAGCAAAGCTTTTGCACATGTTTGACAAACTTGGTAATTTGCACATTAGGTTTAGTATTATGTACACTTTTTGAATGAATCTTTCACAGAAAAGGCATTTTCCCTCCCATGCCTTCCGAAAAAACCGCTGTTTTTCAAAGTTAAAGTTCCGTAACTTCATAAGGGGATGAGCTAGAAAGGTGAAATTTGGTGTGTAAGTAGGACAGTGCAAGAGAAGTGAAATAAAAAAAAATTGTTAAAATCGGTTCATAGGAACAAGAGTTATAGGTGAAATACTGTCAACATCAACTCTACAAAAAGTTGCATTTCACTTCAATAATGATTTGGTCTAAAATACTATTTGTGCACAGTTTCAAGATTTAAAAATAGTTGTATTCGATCATACTCGACGTGCGCTATCTTTTGAATATAGATTGGTTGCTTACCTGGAATTAGTGAAAACCGATCATGTCCTTTATTTATTATTAATATCACATTTAATAAGCTTGACACAATAACAAAACCAAGTGATTATTTTGTTTATGTGAAAGGACTCCACGTTTTTAATAGATAATTTATTAAGAAAAGATTCTAAAAACCGGAGTCCCACTATAATAAATCCGAACAATTCTTTCAAGTTGAAAGTGTCGCTGTTGAACCCTCATCAGAGTTATGAATGAAATAGGATCAAGTATTACACTTGCACAAGTGGAAGAAGAAGAAAAAAACAGATTTTTACTGAAAAAGTTGATCGATCGGTAGTGTACTGAAGAAAAAAAGTGAATTTATCGACGAAATAAACCCTAGATGCATCGTCGTAATAACCCATTGACAAAAACTCCACAGCATGAACTAAAAGCTTTCATCTGTTCTATTTTTATCGTTGTTTCCGAACGATTTTTTCTTGTAAATAGATTATTTTTTGTCGAGGAAACACTCTGAAAGAAAACGATTTGAAAATGGTTTTGATGGTCGTACTTCTTCTAAAAATGGTTGATAGGTTATCTCGCTACTACACTAAAAAGAATCAAACATCACTTTAAAATGGTACACATGTGTTAGTGTACACGAAAGTTCGAATAACACACACCTTGAAGAATCACCTGTTCAAATTCAAATCAACCTAGTATAGGTTTCTGTATACTCCATGAATTTTGTTTTACAGCAATTTTCAGTCGGTTAGTATCAATAAATCTCAGAACATCACATCGTACACTATCCCATCCCCAATCATCTCCAAATAGAATTCCTCCAGGTTGTAGCAGCTGCCAATATAATTCTAATTCAACAAGTGTTTCACCTGGCAGATGTGCACTATCCAAATAAATTAATTGTGGGAAAAATTTGTGTTGTTGTAGAAAACGTGCGCCTAAGATTGATGTTGTAGAAAATGGTAAAATCATTTCAGTTAATTTCATATCAACAATATTTGCAACGAATTGTTGTAGACAGTTGGACGGCCACCGTGTACACTCATTAGACGATGCTGATCTCTCTCTAACCAATGTTCTAAACCACCGAGCCACGTATCAATACAGAGTATGGTTACATTTTCGTATTTCTTGTCCATTTTCAATAGCTGTGCCATAGTAGTCGTTGATTTACCCATAAAGCTGCCAACTTCAACAATAAAATGTAGTGGAATAGATAAATTGACATTGTTGATTAATGTTGAAAAATATTCTGATGTAAGTCCTGAAAATCCATAGGTATGATCAGCTTTTTTAGCATAATTATTTGTCCATTGTTTGTAAATATTTTGAGCTTGATTACCGAAAAGTGCCGTGTGTAACTGACTGTAAGTTACAGAGAAATAGGAAGGTTTTTGAAGCCATTCTTCGGTTCGCAACTCTACACGACCTTTCTTTGCAAATCTACAAGAAAAGCCCTAAATGTTCATCGTCAGCTCAAATTAGAAGAACTTAATTTAGGCTGTTCTTGTAAATTCTATAACTTTGTAAAGAGGTCGAGGTCTATCGATCCATGTAGAAATCACAGGAATCCGAAGGAGACATCTCGAAAGGGTCCCTCGTAAGCTGTTTTCTATAGAGTTCTAGTTGCACCAAAATAAAATAAACTAACTCCATTTTGTTCTTTAATGGGTAAAATTTTCTGAATAAACAATAGAAATTTAACAGCAGCTCTAAATTTCATATTTTAGGAGTAAAACTCCAAATTTAATATGAATAGTTGTTTTCTTTCGACGTTTCGCAAATTTTATTTTGCATCGTCAGGAAGAAATCACTCTACAATTTTCTAATTTATAACAAACAAGTTATATAAAAGATGTGGACAAAATACTAACATATTTGAAGAATTATTTCGTAAGGTGAAAATTTTTAATAAGAATAATAGGACTAAAGTCACCTTTTTATAAGAATAATAGGACTAAAGTCACCTTTTTCATAAAAAGGTGACTTTAGTCCTATTATTCTTACTAACATATATATATAATAAAATACATAAGAAATACCCATACGACGAGTCATGTGTGACAGAGAAGAATAATACCCAGGTGAAGGCAAATGAGATATTAATGATTACTTAATGATATGACAGAAGGATGAATGAATAGATTTTGTTTTTGTAATTACAAGAAAGGTAGAGCTTGTTTGAATGTAACACCCGATAAAACAAAAACTCACACACACAGCAAAAATTTGGTAATCTGCTATCAGAAAGAGCACTGCAACCTAGGATAATGGTGATAAATTCAACTGATTCGAAAGGATAGTAGAACTGGATACATCACCAGTCTTTTAGTATGATTCTACCTGCTAGATTCTGTACTTTGTCTAATACAGATAAGTGCGTAGAATAGGATGAATTATAAATGATAGAACCATACGCCAAAGCTGAGCGAACACAAGTTTTACACAAGTGAATTCCTAAACACACAAGAAATAGATCCCAATATCTTTGTATAGTTAGACGCAGTATGTTCTAAGTGACGTTTCCAAGTGAGGTCATGTACAGGTCTCATGTCAAGTAATTTTATGGCTGTTGAGCGTTCAACTTTTATATCGTTAATAGTAAGTGACATGGAAGGATAGGTATTAGGCATAGTAGAAAATATTATCCACTCACATTTTTTTATATTGATACCAGCGAATGATCAATCAGTGGTATAAAAACGACCTAGAAATGGTCTAATTTCTTGGTCGTTTTATGATGATTATCAAAAATAATACAAACACTGGCCGTTAATAATCAAGTCAGAAAAAATGCGCAACGAATGCAGATAAAATGACCATTTAGTAGTGGTCATTTTGAGACATAACTAACGTTATTTCGATATTCTACTTTTTTCAGAAAACATTCTCTCACCGACTTCCGTCACAAAAATTAACGAGTGTGTCGCAGACATCTCCACCAGTTCGATCGATAGGCTTATTTGGTTTTTGACTGAAGTTCAGACTACGCCGATAAAATTAGAAATACAAAACTTTTTACCGTAAATCTTTCGAATGAAAATGTATTTCTCAGAAATATTCTCTACCAGAGATGTGTCATATGCAGTTTCGTTTTGTAGTGTCATACACAGTTTTCCACAAATGTGCCGTATGTAGTTTTCCACGCTGAATAGAGTGGCTTTCCGAACATTTTGTTTTTTAATATGGCAGTAACAGTGGCTAGGAAAAAAATGTAGATGATTGTCGAGAGAATCCTGAATAACTAAAAACTTTTTGAATTGAATTAGTCGCGGTATTCGTTAATAATGGTGATGGTGCAATTGTATATAAAACGGAAAACAAAACGACAAGACACTAAGCTGTTTTCTAGAAAGTCCTAGTTATCGGCTTGGCCAAAGGTTACGGAATTTCATGTTTTCGTCTTCTTTGCCCCTTTTCTCGGCAAAGAAGCAACGTTATCAATGAAATTTATCCAAATGATGGATATTAGGGAGTTCTACTACCAAAAATAGTTTGAGCTTGATTGAACAAGCAGATCAGAAGTTATCGCAAAAAATAGAGGCCGTTACGGAAGTTCAAAAAATGGAAGTGTTTTTCGGCGTATTTCAGTAAAATGTAAATTATATAGCCTAAACCATAGATGTCAGAATTATTACATTTTGGCTAATTTGAAAGCATATACTGTCAACAGAGTATACGTAGTGTGCGTTAGCTATTCATGCTTTGTAGGTATTCATCTTCTCTAGATATTCATCCTTTCTAGACATTCATGGCCTTAGAGATTGAAGCATACAGCTTATCGTGAAAGTTTTCCAGAGTGGACAAATATCTAGAGAGGATGAATATCTACAGATGATACATGTCTAGAATGGATGAATATCTAGAGAAGATGAATGTCTAAAATGCACACAGATTGATATACATGTTGTATAGAGCAAGTTAGCCAAAATGTAATAATTCTGACATCGCTCGCCTAAATTTAATTTAAAAATGATTACTTTATTGCCAAATTAAAGCTCACAGTTTGGGCTATCCGAAACACTACTGACCTTTTCTTGAATTAGTTCCCTAGCAGAGGAAATCGAATAAGAGTGACCGTTACGGAATTTCACCCGTTTTTGCTCTTCTTTGCAGATGGTTTGGTATATATTTTTTCTGTTACAGAACTACTTAGCAAGCTCTGATTTGCACGTAGATAGATAGTTTGAGGTGTCCTTCTTTCCATGCAGCCCAAAATAAATTTTCAAAGTTAGATTAAATGGGTATAAAATTGCTCAGAAAAACTAAGCGTCAAAACTATCTGCGACAATACAACAACATTTTAGCGCACAAAAGTATCTGATTTTACCCGGAATGAAATTGAAAAGAACTGAGAACGATTGTATTGCATATAGGGTGCTATGAATCGTAATGCATTCGGAATCAAATACTGTCTACAGCATGTATAATAATAAATAAAACCATAAGCGAAGTACCTCATGCATGACGATACATAGCACCTATAGACAACATTACGGTTAGTCGTATACGTGTAAGAAAGTTGCGAAAAGCAGCGTTTGCGATTATCGACCTTATACGGACCAGAGGTGGGCGAGCCAGAGTTTTCGACGGCTCGCACTCGCCAGAGCTCGCTAGAGAGCGACTCGTGGCTCGACCACAATGTTATAAGGTTAGTACGGGCTCGATCCAGCTCATAGGATCGTGACTCGAGGCTCGGCTCGCATGCAACTAAAGTCTCGGATATCTAATGCATTTTTGCAAACATATACAGTATCTCTTTAACTTTTAATTCCATTTATTATCATTATAGACAGAGATGTTTACCGAAACGAAGAAAAAAAAACATTCATGTATCTAGTTGTACAGCATAGATTCTATATTGTATTGCCTATTTCGAGGAATAAGAAATTGTCCATTTTATTCGTATTAAGTAGGATTAATATTCAATTTTGTTCTAATTTATCATTTGAGTTTCTCTTTTGTTGTTTGAATTTTTGTTTTATATGATAATCTTGCCTGATTTGTCGTTGTTGTCGTATTTGTTGTTTTTGAGAGATTGATAATCGCTTAAACAGAAGATCATTGACAGTTTTTGGACTCAATTTTGGTTGATTATGTGTTGTGGGTTTATTATAAAGTTTTTTCATGTAACATCGTTTTTTTGATGGGGGTGGTGCCGTTGAATTCTTTTGTGATGCATCTGTTGCTTCATCATTAGTTAATAATGCAGCAATATTCTGAGCTCTTGACGCACAAATGTATGGCAAAACGTTCGTTCATCATCTGTTATACCTGCTAAGTGACGAGTTTTGGGATTTAAAAAATAAGCACACCAATGTATGTTTTCAATATCGAACATAACATCAAGCAGTATTAAAGTACGTTGTTTAAAATAATTGATTCCTAAATAAGAGAACAACAGGATGGTTATAATATAGTTGAAATAGTCTGACTTACATATAGGATACATCAGCATACTTTCCTGGTATAAACGGTGCTGGTTTAAATTAGTACCCATTCTTTTTTATGGCTATATACCTTTCAAAACTACATCAGATTTTTCTTTTCTTTTGTTTTCTTTCGTAACAATCAAACTGTCTCGAAGATGAAATATTGATGGTACAACAGTATTTAGCGATGGGTAATGTGAACTTTGTACTCTTTTCACCACATCCCTAAAACCTTCTAATAATTCAGCCATTTTTTGTACAACAGAGTTGTAACCGGTCCGGTCTGGTGCCGCACCGGACCGGTTCAGTGAGCTGGACCGGCCGGTTTCACTAAGTTGTGCATATTCGTTCATTTTTCATCAGAAAGATACTATGTATGGGTGCCTAGTAGTTTTTTTTAAGGAAAGAGAGAGTGACAATTTTATTTGAAATGTAAATTTTTTCTTTTTATTCTTTCAATTTGTTTTCAAAGACAAAGTCATATTATTTATTGTTTAAAATATCTTAGCANACTTTCGATATGCCGATACCGGAGCTTCCTAACCCAAATTCGTCTTAATTGGCTTTGTTATTTGACATAGTGAATCTCTTCCCAAATTTATTTTCAAATTATTCGTGACGTTTCATCATTCGACAAATGACTGCTTGAGACAGACTATTACATTTACACACTAACTGTACATATACGCTTCGAAACAATACAAATTAAATAAAACTAACTTGACGGTTCTTTTTCCTGTTTCTTCTTTCTTTCTTAACCCTTTAATAATCAATCATACGGAACAAGACGGTATAGTAATACACTTGACACGGAAATGATTCATTCACTCAGTGTCCGTATCATTATTAAAGAGTTAAGAAAGTAAGAAAGAAGAAACAGGAAAAAGAACCGTCAAGTTAGTTTTATTTAATTTGTATTGTGAAATAGGACGTCAGACTTGATATTACAGATATAAACACACGTCTAATAAAGCACAAGAATTTAAACAACTACATGTAGTACTATCGTTGTCCTCACATCGTATAATAAAATCTATAAAGTACAAATAAATCATGCACTTTTAATTAATTAATTTTTTCTTGGGATTATCCGAGTACGATTGAACAGCTGATCTTGATACTGTTCGTATTTTTATAAGTTCCACATTGCAAAATAAAATAAAATAATTTCTTAATTTTTATCTAAATTATGAATACGAATAATTTTACCCCACAGCAAATTGAAAGCCGGTTAAAATCTAAGTTTTTTGAATTAGTTAAAAACGAGCAAGGTAATAATGAAATATGGAAAAATGATGTATCTTTAGTTGGAAAACAGAATGAAAATGGTGTAACTGATATACTAGAAGGTTGGGCAGTTTGTAATCATTGTTATAATGGCTTACAGAACACATTCTAAAAAAAATGATGATGGTAAACGAAAAAATTATGGATTAAAGTATTGTTTTTGTAGTTAGTTCAATTGTTCTGTCGTCCAATAATTGAAAATAATTTTTGTCACCAGCCAAATAAAAAAAGAAATTTGGCGAAAAGCTCGTGCAGCGAAAAGCTTATAGTCAGCCCCCCTCAAAATTTTTATTTTGTGGAGAAGCAGTTTAATTTTTCGAGAAAATCATTAAAAATATTTTGCCTCCGGTGAAATTCTGAGTGTCTCGCGCCAGACCTGTCTAAGGACTCCTAAATCCACGTTTCTGGATTTCCTTTTACATGCTAAATTCAGAAAAAGCCTTTCGAGCTTCTTAAACAACGGAAACGACTAAAAATGTAATTAAAATTAAGCGGCTTTTTATAAAAGTAAAAATTTGAGTTTCTTCCAGTCTACCAGGTTAACCCAATGGAGATGTGAAATTACCGCATGGTCTACCGAACCGCGCGATACACCGGTCGGTTGTACCGGCGGTATCAGTCGGTATTTTACCAGTGTGAGTAAACAGTATACGAGTTCGAATCTAGTTCTCAGTTTTCTTTGTTTTGCAATGCGCATGCAGCGCAATGAGGTTGTCGAGCGGGAAAGAAAAACTCAAGTCAAACTGCAAACTTCGACGAGTCTCTGTAATCTGAGACAGTTTTTTAAAACGGAAATATGGTTATTACTGTAAAGATCAAGATGAGTAGACTTCGAAATGGTGTGGATGACTTTAATATAGTTTCTGTTGCTGCTGATGTTGTTGTAGTAGTTGATGACTCTAGATTTTCGTCAATCAGATATTGTGTGACAGCTTGTGTCCATATTTTGAAACCATCTGCATTCATATGCAGTCGATCGGATATAAATAATTCTTATCTTATGGTTCCATTTGATTCATCATTAAACTAAAAACATCGAGAAATTTTAATTTTTGATCATTAACCAGCTTAATTTCATTCAAAATCAGTTCGTTTGCTTCGCAAATTTGTGATAGAAACGAAGCTCTTGACGGACTTGGTATAACTGATATATAACCAATTCGAGGTGATGATTGTAAACATTTTACGTGCAATTGCGATGAAGGCTCGAAAATACTGAAGGACTTGTAGTGGCTGTGTACCACTGGCAATATCATTTTCGCCAGCATAAAATATGATTGCTTTCAAAGGATAAACAGGATAGATAAGACGTTTAAATTGGTGAACATATTCGTTCAATGTTGAATCCCCAAAGCCACGAATAATAACCGAGTAGTGAGAAAAGTCTTGTTCAAGAGTTGACCATAGCCGAATCAATGAGCTACTGTAGAACACAAGAGCATTTCGTGATGGTTGTTGAGATAATTGCTGATCAAAAGGTAATAATTGTTCTCGTTCAAAACTGGATCCTGATATCAATTCTAATGTTTCATCATCGTATAATCCTTTATTAATATATTTAATATTCCTATTATTTTTTTTTCTTCTAAACGGTACAATCACTACGTCATTCACTCATGTGCGAGGCGTTACTTTGACATGTTTCTGACAAAAGACCTTCAACTGTGTTGGAGTACAAAAGTGAACCTTACCGGCCGTCCTTGTTTCTCTTATTCAAACAAAAGTCCGTCATGTTTCAAGATGACGATATATGCTCTGCAGCACAAAACGAGAGAAAATTCTTTGACGCATTCCGAAAGTCCATGAAACACAGATTATAAAACAGTTAGACATACAGCGGTAACGATAATTTACTGGTTTACCATTATCGTTTTACCGTATTTTTGCGGTTACCGTTGCATGCCTAAAAGTAGTCCCTTTAATGTTTGCAAAATAGTTTTGAATATGAGCGCAATACTCGAACATTTTTTCCAGAAAGTTCTTGCTCACCCGTTACTGTTTCACATAGAGCCCAAATCATATTACCAGAAGATCTGCCCTGAACAAACACATGTTTCTCCTCAAGAAATTCAGGTTCTATACTGAAAAAACTGATGCTTCTCCACAAGAACTTTTTTTCTTTTTCGGTTGAAACTGATACTTGGCCAGAAGAAGGTCATGTTTTTGCACAGGAAACCTGCGTTTCATCACAAGAACTTCCAGTTTGTTTTGTTGAAATTGATGTTTGTTCAGAAAAAGTTCATCTTTTTCTGAACAAACATCAACAGCAACACTACTGCTGCTAACACTTCTTTATGCTCGTATTTTCTCTTATGATCGCTTATTTGAGAAAAGAGAAAGAAACAATAATCGAAATGGACTCATCTCTATTATCTTGTCTTGAAGAGAGAGAGAGAGAGAGAGAGAGAGAGAGAGAGAAAGAAAGAAGCAAAGCACAAAGGAACACTACACAGTTGATAGAATCGAACACTTGAACTGTGAATTCAAATGCAAAGAATTTACTTTTGGACTAAATTGTCCAAAAGTAAACTCTGAGGTGTTCTGATCCCCATCCTGTGCATTGCTATAGTTTGTTCTACTCCCGCTGCTCAACCCATACAGCTTATATCCTTGATCAGCGATCAAAGCCTGCATACTCTGCGATGAGTTATAGAGAGAATTAAGAGAGACATTACATCACAGAAGAGAAAAGCTATAATGTTGCTGGCTGTTGATCCATCTTATACCTGAACATGTTGTGAAGATGAAATTCTGTAGCACAGCGATATTTATCAGTGACACTAGTATTCAGCATTGAGGTTTAATATACAAACATTTTTTAATCGGATTTTAGTACGAGGAAATTTTGGAAATATATCTTCACCCCGCCTCGTGTCATCTCTCCAAAAATCTCACCTCGTATCTCACCCCGTATCTTCGCCCCTTTTCGATCTCTGATCAGAATCGATAATTGTTTTTAAAAGAAATTCGTTTATAGGAATAATAAATTCAAAAAGAAAAGTATAACAGTGAGGAAAGAATGTTGATTTTTGGTACTTGTCAATTGAGAGTGTGTTCATTGTACTCAAGTTATTTTTCAATCTATGAATGCAAGAAAATAGATAAATATACAGGGTGATAGAGAATCCCAAGCTCTATCAGAATCTACAATTGCACTTTTAAAAGACTAATCCTATAATGATAAAACATTTAAAAAACTAATTTTGATGACAGCAACAAAATCAAATCTGTGCGAATCTGAACATGACGGTACCTTTACTGTGCTCAATTTAGTTTGATATTGTACAAGTTTAAAATAAAATATAAATACATAGGATGATAGAAAACTCCACGCGCTTTCAGAATATGTAATTAGTTTTTAAAAAATGTGTTTTTATAGTGACAATATATTGGAAATACGGACTGAAACGATTTTTTTCCGAGGGTATATATCCTCACAATACTCAGAACTGCGAAGAAAAATTTTTATATTGTTTGAGACTTTGCGTAGCCTTAACCATCAAGCCGTTACCAAGAAAGTTGGAAAATGCGAAGGTTCTACAAAATCGATGCTCGTATACTCGCTATGATATGTATAAATTTGGTAGGAAGAAAAAACGCCGAAAGTAAAAAACGTTGAAAGAAAAAATACCGAAAGTGCTATGAATGCACCTTTAGCGTAAACAATTTATGTATCAGTGAAAGATATAGATTGAGGTGCACATTAATCAAACAGTGTTGGTGAAAGAATGAACTGGGGCTGCATTCGTGACACTTTCGATATTTTTTCTTTCACCGTTTTTTACATCGGCAGTTTTTTGTTCGGCCAGATTTATGTAAATCCTCACTATTTCTTCCACTGAATCACATGCGTTTAGTCTTGAAGGCTAAACGCATGTGATTAGGTGAAAAGAGCCTGAAAACCCTAATTTTCGTAAAACTGGGTTTTCGGTAGAGTTTTAGAATTATTTCTAAAAATAAATAATTCCACAAAACTCAGCATTGTCGATTACCCATAGTCCATCAGTCTTTCAGGCTACTAATAGTCACCGGGTACCAGTTCTGGGCCTCGTAGGAAATCTGATACAACGCCCGAACCGTGGAAAATCAAGGTCTCACTTTACCTCCGTTTTGGAGATGGCAACCCGAGCTATCAGCCTATGAGAAAAAAACAATACAATCTATTGGAAAATCTTTATAAACGGCGTAGTTTTCGAAAGATCTCCTAGAAAACCTGTTTCAGAAAACTCTTCTGAAAATAATGTTGGTTACGCAAACATGTCTCCAAGTCTCCTCTTTTGAAACCGTAGGTCTCTTTCTTGCTTCTATCAAAAGTTATTCGTAATCAAAGTAGTTCAGTGACTTATAGGACACTAAGTAGGTTTTCACTCGGTTGTTGCATTTTGATCTGAAAACTAACATTGCCACGAGATTCAGCATAGTCGATAACCTATGTTTTCATTCATTTTTGACAGTCCCAAACCTAACGGCAGAGGAGTGCTAAGGCTTCAGGAAAAACGTCCATAGCTCCCGAACCATGGATTTTCAAGATGTCACTTGGAGCAAGTTTTGTAGAGGACACTTTAGGCTATATATCTATGAAGAAAACTCATAGGTTTATATGTCAGTTTTCAAAGAACCGAACTGGTTTTCCAAAGATCCTCCGGAAAACTGGCTTCGAAAATTTTTCCGAAATTCAGTTTTGCTCATGAAAAGATAGCCTCAAGTCTTGGCCTTCGAATGGTGAAAAACGCAACTCTTGATCTTGTGTTCCCTTCGGGTTATTCAAAAAATAATGGCCGGTCTTGCCTTTTTTAGAACGGATAGTAAGTTAGCTATGTTAAAGAAAAAGCTGAATTTTAAGAGAACAAAGAGACTGGCAGTCGGGAAACGTTTTTTCCTTAATCACCAATGTTACCATTATATAACCTAATAATGGAAAAAAGATTTCATTCAAGTTTATTTTTTTCGAAATTTTCACTCATACCGTCCATGCAAATCGCACATATCTGCGTGTCACTTGAATGAGAAAAAAACGTTTATCATATAAGGAAAATTTTCGTTTGGTATTCAAGGAAATATATAACAAGTATCGACCTATATGTGATACGTTCGACAAAACATGTGAGAAGAGAAAAAATACAGTTTTGTTTTCCAGTGAAAACACGCGTATATATAAAAGATACGAAAAGTGGAATAAGCTGAATGATAACTTTAGAGTAAGTAAACAGCATTGAAAGAAAGAGCTAAAAGACATCAAGAAATTTGCTCTTCATGTACTTATTTTGAGATCAATCTCTGGTTGAATCTGAAATGATTGCACCATGTTTCCGAAGAGAAAGCCGAGTAAAACATATGTAATTTTACGTGTTCTGTCTAATGAGACTAAAATTAGAACTTAGAATTTAGTAATTAAGCCGAAAAGCGAGTTTTTGTCTTAATTAAGTTTTTCTTGAAGCGCGTATATTTCTGACAATACGCGTTTCCGAAATGTAAAACATTCAAATTCGGATAGAGCTTAAAATTTTATGTATACTAGTAGATT
>CAJNOQ010006721.1:0-13263 GCA_905250885.1 Didymodactylos carnosus
TCTAACGTACTTGTCAATACACCATTTGCTCTTTCGACACAACCTTGCGACTGCGGATGACGTGACCTGCCTCGAACGAAACGCATTGATGGAAACAAAACCTTTAGTTCAACAATCACATTCGTGTTGTAGATACTGCCTGTTCTGTCAAAACATTTCTATCTACATTATTCTACGTTCTAAATGATTGTCAAACAATTCATGTACCTTTTTATTCCTTAGAACTTGTGCTTCCGAGGACTGATTGTTTGTTGTACTTCAGCTGAAGGGCGACACCGTTCAAGGTGAACAAGCGCTTGTTGTTTTATGAAAGATTCGAGCATAGATTAGTTGGAAAACATTTAGTCGATGAATTTAGAAACCGTTTTGGATTCTGACAATTGAAAAAGAATGAATGAATGAACTCCATCGATTTGCTTCCTTTTATGTAATCTGGCTCGAGCGTAAAAAGAGTCTAGAAAGGAAGAATACTGTCAAATGTTTTTACACTCTAAAATATTCTATTCGATGCAGAAGTTCAGGCTGGTCGAATGACATTATTTCCAATTGACATTTTTGGACAAAATAGAAGAGTAAAAGATGAAAAACCTTTTCTATCTCGATCATTATTGTAGTACTTTGAGCTATTTTGCTTGTCATTTCATACTGTTAAATGTTTTTTACACTCTTGGAAGGAAGGTGATGGAAACTTAAGAGTTGATGGAATGCTGGGAGTGATCTCATTTTGTAGCACAGACTTTGCTCTACAGTAGAATACGGTCAGCTCAAAACTGAAGATTTTTTCCAAAAAGAGCTGGGGCGGGGGGCGACCCTTAACCTATCACGGAAGACAAATGCAAAAAATGATGTGCAATGTCTAATGAATGAACCTCATCGTCAAGAAAGAAGCCGGTGTAAATACAACTCTGTTATACGTGTAACTGTCGTATTTTTATATTTCTAAATCGTAACGGTGATAAATGCTTATATTCTTATCTCACTCGCCATAGCAACTGCCTCAAAATACCTGTTCTATTCATTATTATACTATAAAAGCAGGTGAGACAATAAAAGCAAAATAACCAT
The DNA here is from genome assembly GCA_905250885.1 of Didymodactylos carnosus. Classification (NCBI taxonomy): domain Eukaryota; kingdom Metazoa; phylum Rotifera; class Eurotatoria; order Philodinida; family Philodinidae; genus Didymodactylos; species Didymodactylos carnosus. The sequence goes on from CAJNOQ010006721.1 coordinate 1,066, forward strand.
GTCCTTCAGTCGATTCTACACGCACATCAAAAAGGACAACTCATAATATTTAACTTCTCAAGCATTAGTGACTTCCAAACTCTTCATCAACATGACGAATAAATCCACTTCCAGATTTACCGATCTTGCTGAAGAACCAAATAAATTCTTATTACCCATTGAAGGCTATCAAAATGTCGAGTTAATGTCATTAGAAAATGCTGTCCGATCACTTCAACCTATCATTGACAATTTATCAAGGAATGTTTGGATAGCAAAACAAAATAGTCGATCACCCTCCGATGACTTAACAGTTGATCAATCAGCATCAATCCATTTGTATACAATGGAATGGAAACCAAGTAGCAACAGTCTTTATTCGGTTCTGAATAGAACATTAAGAGAAGAAGATCGAGATCGATTGATTCCATGGTTTCCATACTTAAAACTATTTTTAACCGCTCTATCCAATCTTGAGTCTGTTGAAATGACTGTGTGGCGGGGAATAAAAGCCGACTTAAGTATGAAGTTTAATAAAGGCGATACATTTGTGTGGTGGGGTATCAGCTCATGTACAGAATCGATTGATGTATTGGAGAAAGAGCAGTTTCTTGGCAAAACAGGTACGAGGACTTTATTCAATATCCAATGCAAAAGTGGAAAGCTCATTCAATCCCATTCCTATTACAAAGACGAAAATGAAATTCTTTTAATGCCAGGAACCTGTTTTCAAGTTAAAGGTAAAATAGATGCTGGATCTAACCTACATATCATTGATGTCAAAGAAACAACTGCACCATATGTCCTTTGTGAATCACCCTTTCAACCAACGGACAACAACAAAACTCTATTGAAAAACGAGATGTTGAATGAAGACACGTACTGTATTTGTACACTTCGGCTAAAGGACGACACCATTCAAGGTGGACAAGCAAGCATATCGAGCTCCCAGAGTATTCCTGGTACAGAAAGAAATGTGCTTTCGGCTTCTTGTGTAAAACCGACCATCATACCGTTGTCTTACAAGTTTTTAAGCATGATACGTTATGTAAATTGCATCTGGACGTGTACGCATGTCAGCCAAGTCTATTTGTAGTCTTGTCATTACACCCAACGATATAATGGGCTTTGATACAACGGGCTGCTTAACTGGTTTACGCACCTGACAGGCAATACAACCTTTTAAAAATATTTCCACAGCAAACCTTCGTACCCAGGAATAATGGGAGTTCACTTCAGCTAGCGTTTTATCTCTCCCACCATGCGATACACTCGCATGAGATTCACTTAAAATATGGAACAGCGATTCACATATACCGGTAAATTATCTGTATGTGATCAAGAGACACCTTTTCTCACTGAAATCACAAAATATAAAAATCGACTAAATGTTCGTATATCGATGACACGCTAGAAAAATAAGAACGTGTTTTACCATATAGGAAGAGAGAAAAGAGCGAAGAAAAAAAGAATTTTCTCTTTTTCACAGTGAACACGAACTTATATATCGGCTTGTCCACGTAACTCGGTACTTCGCTGATCAAGTTTTTGAAAAATTTATTTTAGGGTGGAACTAAAAGAAGCACGTCACTAGATTTAGTTTTTCATGCTAATTACGAATCTTACATTGTTATGTGTCATCAGAAGCCCGAGTTCTACTAGTCCTATTACTCTCGAACAATCCGGACAAAGTCGATGTAAACGTTGTACGTTCTCCAAAGAATAAGCCTACAGCAGAAAGCAAGGAGTCGCCGAAACATTGTACTAGGCAATTTCGGCAAGTGAACGAAAGCAGATAAGGGATACAATCACGCGTTCAATCATGTTCTAATCACTCCACCGTATCTGGATTTTTTTAAGCTTTAAGAAAAGATTTCAAATTGATTCAAAAATCTAAAAGAAGCACGTTACTGGATTTAGTTTTTCATGCTAATTACGAATCTTACATTGTTTTTTTTAAAAAGTTAAATTTTGGGGGTAAAAATCCAGTTTTACGTTTTTTGAAAACTGTATTTCAATGTCCTGACTTAGACACCTTTCCTTAAAAAATGGAAGATCACACTAGTCGATAGAGAATTCGATAAGATGGTATGTTTCTTTTGAAGTTTAAAGTCAAAACAAGCTTTTTAATAAAGTTTGAAGTTTTGAGATTCTCGGACAATTCTAAGGGAGTGAATACATTTTTTCGACTTTATTTTCATATTAGTATGTAGCAGATGCCTAGAACTACGTTCGATGTGAAAAGCAAATCCTTTGAGCAATGTGTAGTGCTCCAAAACTTGTTGGGGAGAAGCGTGTGTCACAGCGGCACGGCGCTAAAACACAATTATTGAGGGATGGGAAGCTCATCGGAAAATCTTTTTTTTGGTAATCAATAGCTCGTTTCCTCCTGTACAAACTGTGCTTCAGACGCCTTTTATTAGGTCTTCTAAATTCGAAGCAAATTAGCTTTTACTGAGAACTTCGAATTTAGGGCCTTTTTTTGTCACAGCGTCACGCACCGACAAACGGTTCTAAAAATTCGAGTCTTTAACCAAATATCTTCGTTTTTACATCGAAAGTAGAGTATGGCGAGCTGCGTCGAATGGCGCAAGAATGAAGTTTCTAGCTCATACAGTTTTTGAGAAAAGCTCAATTTACTGTGCCAAAAATGTCACAGCGTCACGCTTGGACATGTCCATATGCAGAACGGAAAAAGTGACAACGTTAATTTATAAACGTTCAGAAGCATTTTTATGCAAAACCAATGTGATATTCGGAATCTGTTAAATTAATCTGTTAAATTAATCTTTACCTTTCGATTTTCCTACTAGAATCGATAAACTTACGTAGTTTTAAGGGATTGTAGTAGTTAAGATCCTATCGTTTTATCAGTGTTTTACCAAAACGTATGCTAAAAAGTGTCGGTACAATCTTTGTTTCATCTTCAATAATGAAAAGATTTCAAATTGTGTCGTCATACGACTCTACCACAAACTAAAATCATATTTCAAACAGCCTCGTCGGTGAGACGCGAGTAGAAGACAAGGGAGAAATAGCCTTCAATTTTACTGCACACACTTCGAAGTGTCTAACACTTCGTCACTTCAAGTGACACTTCAGTCATAAGTGCACACACTTGAAGTGAGATTTTTCCCCCTTGTTCATATCTCATGGCATGGCCGGATCACCAAATAACACCCGATTAAGATGTGTGGAAGAAATTTCTTACCTTCTTTCGATAGAAATGTCTACGTCAGGAAATTCATAAAACGAAAAACCGGCTAAAATTATGTCCGCTGGAAGAAATTCATTTTCTCTCCAGCTCGGTTAGATAAAACGCGATCTCAATGATATTCGTACCACACATACTAGTGACCGTTAGCTTTAGCATGCCGAAAGGGTTTTGTCTCTATGAGCCATATCACTTGAAGATTAATTAAAGTTCAAAAAAATATTTCTTCATTTTCGGACATTAGTTATAGAAGAACTAAAGCGAATATTGGAAAAACCAACTTGAGATGTGTCATCTTTCATCCCGACTCTTGCGATCCATCTTTTCCCGAAAAGGAGTGACTAACTCGAGCGTAAAAAGAGTCTAGAAATTGAAAGCGTATGTGTCGAATTATCCAGCGAGTGTTACATTGAATCTTTCGGTGAGGCCATTACATTGTGGATGGTATGTGGTTGTTGTTGTATGGTTGACACGACACCTAGATGTGATTGCTTCGAAAACATTTTGACACGAAATGAGTACCCCGATCGGTTAACATTTGTTTGTGTATACCACACTGTAAAATGGCTTTCTCCACCAGAAAGAAGGGGGCCATATAAGGTTATGAATCGGCTCACTCTCTTTTTTGACTAAAAATGGAGCCATATGTAGTAAAGTGGAGAAATGGATCCTACCGTTTTCGGTAAAATCAGATACTTCTGTCAGTTAAAACCCAGTTAATTCGTGAACAATAGCATCTCAATAAGCACCGTTAAAAAGTCACCATATGATGAGGAATTCATGATTTGGAATTCAGAGCAGAGTAATCCATTCCACTTTGATCACTAATCTCATTAGAAACGCTGATACGAACGTCTCAACGGAATATTAAGCGCATTAGCGAAGCTAGTCAGATTGTGTGCTATTTTGATGTTACCTAAAAGTAAGTTGTTAAAACAAGGTTTTCAAAAGTGACTCAAAAATGGATTGCTACGATTAGGTGCAGAAGAACGGATTATCTCTCGTTATTTTATTGTTGTTGTGTAGGTCTGGAAAGCATTTTTAAAAATTATTTTTCATTTGACATCAAAACATTCGAAGATACTACGAAGATGGTAATTCGAAAAATTTGGATCTACTCTATCCTTTTTTCTGTGAAGCTCATTGACTTTATCCGAAATAGTGACCGTTTATTTTCTATTAGCGCACACGGATAAGTAGTGTCCTCGCAAAAAGGGGAGAAAACAAGAGTTAAAGGTTTCAAGAGCAATAAACCTGAGCAGAGCAGATCAAATGTAGCACCATTTTAACTCTTCGTAACTCCATTCGTAACTCTTCCATTTTCCTGCTTGCTACAAAAATGTGTCTAATAAGGCTCCGAAATTTCTCAGTGTCTTGTACAATCTGATATGCATTTACTTTCAGACACATAATTTTCGATCGACTAAGGTGTTGTGTGCTATTTTGGTAGCTCCGCCTGTTTACAATGTGTAGTTATTGTAGAGTAGAATGATGAGTACAGTTCATTATACAATATAGAATTATTGCTCCGAACGATTTATTCCAGATATGGTTTCATAAGCAAGAAAGTGGAACAGCCAACTGGTAGTGATGGAAAAAAATCGGCACACTTTTGCGTTCTGTTTTTCAGGCACTGAAATCAAGTTGGAAAAACTCATCAAAACTGCAAAGACGTTTGTTGCACAAGAAGAACTAACCCCTTCTGGTGACGGCAAATTCAGAGCAAATACGAAAAATCTAATCAGGAAATGTGGTATGAGCTTAAAACTTAATGAATTCTGTTCTTTACTAGTAGTGATGAGATGTAAGGAAAAGTTTTATTTCTCGATGAGCATTAATTAAATAACGACGAATCTTGATACAAGCGTATCAACTTTTTTGTGGGATTTTATCAAAGCTAAGGAAAAATCATAAACAAATATGATAATCCAGTTAGTATTATAGTCACATTTCTCTAATTTATCTAGGTATAAATTCCTAGATTCAAGCCAAATACAAAACAATTATGCTCAACAGAAGAATTAGATCGTGCATTCACCTGGTGTATTTTGTCAGAAAAAATTAGTAAGTAAAGCGTGATTAAGTTTATTTACCGTTGCGTTTGGGTTCAAAAGGACTTTCTTAACCTTTATTATCACCCTTTTACAGAAAACTGTGAAACGCCACGCCACTATTGAACTATTGAGCGACATCGAAGGATGTCATATGCGTACATATATATATTTGAATTGAGTGTTTATGTAAGTCTTGTACAATCTGATATGCATTTACTTTCAGACACATAATTTTCGATCGACTAAGGTGTTGTGTGCTATTTTGGTAGCTCCGCCTGTTTACAATGTGTAGTTATTGTAGAGTAGAATGATGAGTACAGTTCATTATACAATATAGAATTATTGCTCCGAACGATTTATTCCAGATATGGTTTCATAAGCAAGAAAGTGGAACAGCCAACTGGTAGTGATGGAAAANTCTTAACCTTTATTATCACCCTTTTACAGAAAACTGTGAAACGCCACGCCACTATTGAACTATTGAGCGACATCGAAGGATGTCATATGCGTACATATATATATTTGAATTGAGTGTTTATGTAAGTTTATACTATGGAATTATTATGTGATGAGGACACTTTATTTCATTATAACTGCTCTTCCTTTGTTTGTAGACAATTCACGTTCAATCCAATCTTCAAAATCATTTTAAAGTAAAACACAATTGAATAACTTATTAATAATGGTATCAATGAAGACGGTTGTAGGAGTGAGCAAATACATTCATTTTTCCAGCAATCAAATCTTCAACAACCTCTCTAGTTTACACCCCTATACCTGTTATGTTACTCATGACTTAACTTTTTTCTAAACAATTTCTACTCCGTTTTAGGTAACTTGTCGTATTATAACTTTACTGTTGTCGGCAAAAGGCTGCAAATCATTATTATTCAATCTGAAAGCGCATTAATTATATAAATTATTTTCAACAATATTTCAAGTTGATTAGACTAAAATGTTATCTCATTGCAAATATGATGTGGACATCGCTGAGACAGTTGACAGAAGTTCCATTATGCATGCGCCTTCAAAATCATCATTAACACCCAGACCGTGATGATCTCTGTGACACAGTCATCATCAAAAATTATTCAACTGAATAGTGCCATATCTAAATCTTAGATATTACTGATCATCATCTGACTAAAGAACACATGCGATAATATTAACAAAATTGTCTGAAAATAAAGTTTGAAGTGCTAACACTTTCGTCATTGTGTTGTGGATTTGAGTAGGTGTTACACCACAGTAATATCCCATCTGTAGAGCGTATGAGAAAAAATTATACAATCATAACAACGTTGAAAACAGATTTTCTCTTTGCCTTATATGAGAAATAAAAAAATACTATTATTAATAAATCTTATTTGATTTCCGCGTTAACACATAGTTATGTGTAGATACAATAACCGTTTGAAACAATTATTGTTTTATTCATAAGAACGACAACTGTTTCGATGAAAACGACACGGTTGTATCTTTTATCTAAAATTTCTATATGGGCTTAGAAAAAATTATGCTCAAGATCAAGCAACAAATCTCTTTTTGTGTCAGCGAGGAAATTAAACTTTTATATCGGATAAATCATTATATACACTCACAAGTCTTATCTGTTTTTCTCCCTCTTAGTGAATTTTGAGTTAGTATTTCTCAACTCTAAGGAAACCTGCTCGCTATAGAGTAACTATTAGAGTCTATTTAAAAATCAGTTCAAGATGTCTGTTTTAGTTCCTTGACACGATCATATAATTTAAAGAGCGGAGAGTCCGTATATTTTCAAAGGTTGCACAGAACAATGTATTTAACTCAAAAATCTTTCTTTTTTTCAAATATCGTACTCTTGAACATAATCAGTTTAAAACATTAGAATGCATTTCAAATTTTGAAGTGATATTTATACTAGGTGGTGTAACTTCGAAGACTTGTATTTGTGCCATTCGTATTAAAAACTGTGTGCGTGTGTGTTTATTTCAGAGTATTTACTATCAACAGTTTACATATTTTCTGTTATTATTCCTCTCTCTTTTTCTCTTTCAGTCTCAATAGACATATGGAAAGAGCTGTTATTCATCCTTTCATACGATAAACGAAGCGAAAAATACTGATAGTTTTATCTGACAAAGAACAACGATAGAATTAATCTTGAGTTAAGTGATACATATCGAAAAACTAATACTAATATTTTCGAACTAATCATTAGCAAAAGGATGGAAGAGAAATAATGACCCATAATCCAGACTATGTCAACAAACATAAGAGTAGCTGTTTTATATTTTGTAGGAACAGCGAGAGCTCATCCAGTAAGGGCTCGAATTGTGTTTCTTAACTTCTGTTTCCTGCTTTTCTCCACCAGAGCTGAGTGAATCCGAGTCCGGATTGTGGGTTTCTTTTGAAGACTGGAGTCGAGTTTTATGCACTTCGAGTTCGATCAATTTAGGTTTGAAGATAAATGCGTGGTGAAAGATGAACGTGAGAGAGCAAGTTTGACAACAGAAAAATCTATCTCACTGGTATTGTACAAAGTAATGGAAGTCTACTTTAGTAACTACAATATTCCATGGCATACCGAAATAGAAGAAATAAACCACGACAATAAAAAGAGAGTCTAAAACATTATCGGAGTTGAATTAGAGTCTTGACTCAATGCTACAAGTTTAAAAGTTGCACCAGTATTGGAGCAGCTCTGACGAATCGCCATTTATCATTAAAATATGCATCGGGAGAACCAGAGTGCTACAGACTATTGTAAGACAATAGTGTAGTTTTGTGTTCTGCATCTTTTAACTGATTTTTGAGGACACCACTAGAAAACACGTGAAAGAGTAAACACTTTTAGTCTTCTTATGCTAGAGTTTACATGGTTTTGAAAGAGCGATTTTCGGTAGAACTTATTGGCACAGCATTAAAAACTGTTAAAAAAACAGGTAGAATGAGAAGTCAAAAAAGCTATGATCACAAGGAAACTATCAATATAGAAGAGGAGAAGACGTCTGATTAACACTAAGTCGTTTTAGAATTTGAGGTGATATTTGTGAAACATTATGAGATGTTAAATAGTGATGATAATTCGTACCGCCAGTGGTATTGTATGCACCTGGATTCATTTGCTGTTTAACTGGTACCGGAAGATAAGCGCTGTGATCTGTCGTTATAGTCGTAGGAATGGATTTTCGCCCAGAGAATAAATTCCATTTACGTCTACTTGCTTTTGCTTCCCGATTCCCAAGTCAACCATTTTGTAAGAAATTTTTAGTTAGTTAGTAAACACAGCCCATGTTTCAACGTGCTTCTCCTTTCACACTCTTTCTCTCGGTTCGATGTAGTTGTGTGGGGATAAGTGCACAAAAATATAAATGTTATGATGGAAGTCACAGTCCATCGATTCACGGTTCTATGTTTGTGAGTAATGACGATGACGATGCTTTCGCATATACCTAATTATTGTGTAGATGCTGAGCAAAAACAAAATCCATAAGCTGCGTGTGTGATTAGCTAATGGTATAAACATCAGTGGTTTTTTGACGGTTCGTAAGATAGCAGACGTACGACTCACCATTTAATTTACGGTATTTAGTATATACTCTTTTTTGCCTTTATTTGCCCGCAGTATTCTGAGTCTTTTCTTCTGCAGATTGGTGGAGTGTGAGTGCCGTTTCTTTTTGTATTGTTACAGAGTAAAGCATGTTTTTTCCCAGTCTTCACTAAATTTGAGCGAGCAATGGTATAGTAGCGATAGATTATAACTACAGGATCTATAGATACAATCGTACAATAAACTAACAGTTCACGAGACGGAAAAACTTATCATAAATGAGTGTCATTTTTGTGAAAAAAGTGAAAAGAAGCGACTACTGACATGTCATTATAGCTAGCTCATGTATCCGAAGCGTTCATAGACTGTGGAGGATCTCGTTTTGTAGATCCACCTGCGCTCGTTTATACTTACAAGGAGTAAACGTTTTGACTTCTCATTCTACCTGTACGTTTATAACTACTTGTTTTTTGCTCTCAATTGTACACTAATCAATTTTTTTTGGTGAACAGAGATACACTTACTGATATATTATATATGAAATAAAGATCTTGAGACAGTCTATCCAAAGAACGTCGATCCCGGAAGAACGAGTGAAGTTAGAAGGAGAAAAAGTAAAATAAGTTTATATCAAGAGTGTCGTGCCATATGCTACATTCTAAAAAAAAGCATCATTGCATACAAAACTAAAAGGTTTTCTAAAGAGTTTAGTAGACATTTCTAACCTCGTAGAGCGATCTAAGTCGTTTCGAAAAGCCTGATATTTTTTTAAATGATCTATTAGTCTTACTCTAAAATTAAGTTTTTTTCTGGGGATCAAAAAGTTTTGTCAAACAGGTGAGAAACTCTTGGGATTTCTCCGAAAAAACTCAACAGGGTGTTTCGCTAAACCTTTGTGGTTTTTAGTTCGATCTTGTAGGGTTTTCAAGTTCACTAAACCGTACGGTTTGGAAACTAGGGATTTCTTACAATTTTGTCGGGAAGTATGTTAGTTTTTTACTTTTTCCGGCATTTAAGCAGTTCAGTTGTAGATTCGCCGAAGGAGGAAAATCTCACTTCAAGTGTGGGCATTTGGGTATACCAAAAAAGTTAAAAAGAAAAATATTAAGCGACTAATATTAAAAATCGATTAAATTTTTTTTATCTGAACTAATAAATATTTTTCTTGTTGTAAGATAGAAAAATATTGAAGTTTTTCGCAAGATAGAAATATATTAAATTATTTTATTCAGATAGAAAAATATTTAAATAAGGTACAAAAGTCAGGTTCCGCATATTCCTCCCTTCTTGGTAGGTTCAGATTGCTACATCAGTTTCATCGTTTAGAATAAGATAAACGAGATAGAAAAATACTAAAGTTTTTCGCATAGGATAGTAAAATATTTAGTTATTTTAAAATAAAGGAAAAACATTTAAATAAAGAAAAATATTGAACAAATTAATATTTAAATAAGGTGGACAAATATTTAATCGATTTTTAATATTTTTCTTTTTAACATTAGTCTATAGAACCTGTGCACTTCAAGGGTATCAAGTTTTTTAATCATCAAAAAAAGATACTTTTGATCACCAAATTTTTCAACATGTTACATATTCATTGAAATATTAACCAAATGAACAATAACAATTTTCACAGTTTTATTTATATCTATTTACAAATTTAAAGCTATGCTAACTTTCTTGAGAGGCCCTTTTGCTTTTTATTTGCTAATGGCTGAATACGTGTTTTATCGCTAACTTGATACAAGTTAAATAAAATTACTAATCCAACAGAATGTTTACACGAATATATTTTCATACTAATCGGACAGCTACATGATTCTAATGGTACAACAAACCAACAGGATTGTTGTCACACCAGAAAATCCATAATTAATGCAAGAGTAATCTTAGAACTGTCAGAGATTTGGCAGAATATTGCCCATACGAGCAGAATTATGCGAAATACCGCCAGAATTTAGGGACATGTATTCAAAATTATGTCAAGCACAGCGGAATTGTGCGGTATATAACAGAATTTTGCAAGAATATTCTTAGAACTGTCACAGATTTGGCAGAATATTGCCAATACCAGCAGAATTTTGCGAAATGTGTTCAGAATTATGTCAAGCACAGCGGAATTGTGCGGTATATAAGAGAATTTTGCAAAAATATTCTTAGAACTGGCAAAATTCTGCTAAATCTGTATGCGAGAGTGAAAGTGAGAGTGAACTCATTCCGTTACCATAACTTCAATGAGAAACATGGTCTCAAGGGGGAATCGAACCCAGGACCTTTGGCTTTCCGTTCCAAAGCTCTAACCACTGAGCTATTGAGACCCAGCATTAACCATTCAGAAATAAGCTAAGGAAAGCAGAATTTTGTAAAATATAACAAAATTTTGCAAGAATATTCTCAGAACTGTGACAGATTTGCCAGAATTTTTGCGAAGCCAGTAGAATTTTGCGATATCCTTTTCAGAATTTTTTGAAATATTTTCAAGATTACCAAACAAAGAAGAATCTTGTGGAATATAACAGAATTTTGCAAGAATATTCTTAGAACTGTCAGAGAAATGGCAGAACTGTGCCAAAAGCAACCAGAATTTTTCGAAATCCTTTCACAATTTCGTAAAATATTTTGAGAAATATGCCGAGAAAAGCAGAATTTTGTCGAATATAAGACAATTTGTAAGAATTTTCTTGGAGCTGTCACAGATTTAGCAGAAGTTTGCCAAAACCAGCAGAATTTTCGGAAATCCTGCCAGAATTTTGTGAAATATTTCCAGAGTTATGCCAAGGAAAGCAGAGTTTTCTGGAATACAACGGAATTGTGCAAGAATATTCTAACATTCTTGCAAAATTCTGTTATATTCCACAAGATTCTCCTTTGTTTGGCATAATCTTGAAAATATTTTGGTAAATTCTGACAGCGTTTCGCAAAATTCTGCTGGTTCCGGCGCTGTTCTGCAAAATCTCGGACAGTTCTAAGACTATTCTTGCAAAATTCTGTTATATTTTACAAACTTCTGCTTTCGTTCGCAGATTTCTGAAATTATTGCACAAAATTCTGGTTCGATTACGTAAAGTTCTGCTGGTTTTGGCAAACTTCTGCTAAATCTGTGGCAGTTCTAAGAATATTCTTGCAAAATTCTGTCAGGCTCCACAAAACTCTGCTTTCATTCGCATAGTTCTGAAAATATTTCACAAAATTCTGGTTCGATTACGTAAACGTTTGCTGGTTTTGGCAAAATTCTGCTAAATCTGTGACACTTCTAAGGATATTCTTGCAAAATTCTGTTATATTCCGCACAATTCCGCTGTGCCTGACATAATTCTGAAAATATTTCGCAAAATTCTGACAGGATTTCGCAAAATTCTGCTGGTTTTGGCAAAATTCTGCCCAATCTGTGAGAGTTCTAAGAATATTCTTGCAAAATT
>CAJNOQ010006722.1:0-13262 GCA_905250885.1 Didymodactylos carnosus
ACGTGGAAATGGGTCCTCTCTAGTTAGTTTAATTTTAATTCGAGAAGTTGGCAGAATATAGAATAAATTCACCGCTTCTTTCGAACATAGAAGAAATGAACATCTCGACAGAAGTATACAATTTTTTCCTTTTCTTATTTTCCTCTTCAAGTAAAATAACGTAAAACTCACATACAATCCACGACCGTAGAAGAAAAATATATTAAGCAGACGGATAATCAGATAAAAGAAAAGAAAAGTAAATGAAGTGTATTTGATGTCTGCTGTTGAATATAGTGTAACATACCATGAAGCCTATAGCGGAGCCACTGGGTCCAAAAATTGCCGGGATCCCGTCGAGGATCCCGTGGGACCACTGGAGCTGATTTTCTATGTCACGTGAGAATCTCCTGCCAAATACTTAATTTTATTCAAGTAAAATTAACATCAGTCAAAACTGACTTCACTTTCAAACTCAATCTTTCTATTAGAAAATCGTTTTGTTGTTTAAGAAATATTATTTTCACACGAAAGAAACGAAGAATTTCTCAATGAAAATAATTCTTTTGTAATCTTTTGTTGATTTTAAAACTGTTAGTTAATAGTCTACTTGTCTTGAAAAATAATCCCTTCCTATCAGGCCCGGCGCGTGCTGTTTTTCTTGTGTGTGCGATAAATGTTTGGCGCTTTTCCAAAAAAATTTTTTTTTGCACTTGTACCGCAAATTGTATCCGTTACAATTTCATCATCGTGCCCAGGCTCATCTGTGTCCATTGGTTCAGCAGGCTTAGCAGAATTGTTTTTGTTTTGCCCATCTTGCAGGAAACTATGCAGCGTTCTTTGATTCTTAAATTGCTCTGCCAGCCTCTTTTCTCGATTTTGTTTATTCTGACAATTTCCGCTTCTGATACATATTACTGCAAATTTTCTCAATGAAAATAGTTATATAAAAGAATTCTATAACAATGTATAAAGTATAAATCATATTTGTAGCATCATAGCATGCCATTCATTTTTAATTAAAAAAACTTATCTCATATTTTTTGAGGTCTTTTAGGCGCTTTTTCTCTTGCGGCGCCTGTGTGCATCGCACACTTTGCCACTCAAAACCAGCCGGGTCTGCTTCCTATATAAAAAACGAATAAAATCAACAAGACAACGAAACTTGAGTGACATCCGTATACGAAATGAAGTGTTGTCTTAATTTGTTTTCCTTGGAGCAAACAACCTTTAACAAGTATGAAAATCATATGAATCTTGATTAGAAGAAAATTTTAAGAACCATATTTGACAGTAAAGTTGAAAGTTTTTTCTAGTTATTAGGCGTGTTATGCACCGAACCTAACTACGATACTACTAAACCAAAGTTAATGAAACCTGGCGTTTAAAGGTTTCATAGCATGGCCTTTCTACCGGTGATGTTGAAAAGGTTTGAAAAAGTCGGGGAGTAGGACTTTCAGAAAACCATGCTCTTTTGTTCATAAAAGTTTTTTCCTGATATTATTTTTAAGCTGAAAAGGTTTTCAATAACTGTGTCTCATTATAAAAGCGTTTCAGCTACAATTTAAAAGAAATATTATCAAAAAATCTTTTTTCCTTACCACATTATATCACATATGCGACTTTTTCAAAGGCTTTTAGCAAAATGATCCTAACTCTATCAGAAAACATTGTGGAGAGTTGGAAATGGCCTTATTTTGTAGCGGATACTTTACTCTATAATGTACAATATTTAACCCAAAAATAAAAAACATTTCTAGAGGAGTTACCTTTAATTTTCTCTTATGGAGTACATTACGATTCGACAACATATACACCACTCGATAGAGCAAGTCTTCCTGTACAAGTTCGTACATATCCCCTTCTAAAAATTTATAAATTTTCACAATACAACAAAAGAAAAAAAAAAATTTTTGCCAGTAACAATACTTCAACAACCTTGCAACAACGTTGGGAAACTCGTTTTGAAATCTTACAAGCTCCTATGTTTGTTCAATTTTTTTACACACTATACAATGGTTTATTTGAAAGTATGTGTTACTATGAAGAAAAATTGAGAAATTTCGGTTTTAAAAAAGTTGAACTTTCAGATTTTAAAATTTCAATTTAATAGTCAGCAAAATCTACCAGTAAAGTGTCCTCTACAAAATAAGTCCACTCCCAGCTTTCCACAATGTTTTCTGATCGAGTTATGATCATCTTGCGGGAAGCCTTTGAAAAAGTCACATTTGTGATATAATGTGGTAAGAAAACGAGATTTTTTGATAATATTTCTTTTAATTTGTCGCTGAAACATTTTTATAACAAGACACAGTTATTGAAAAGCTTTTCAACTTAAAAATAATATCAGGAAAAAACTTTTATGAAAAAGAGAATGGTTTCGGGAAGTTTTTACTAATTTCACATGTTAGTAGCTTTGATGACTGATATTCACCAGTAAAATATTCAAGAAGAATGCTGTCTTTCTGTTCTTCATGTTGATCACTGTAGACATACACAGTGCGTGGACGATGATTTTGAAAACTACGATGATAACTAAGCAAAACAATGAAAGAAAAAAAATGAAAAATGATATATTCAATAGACACCAGTTGGTTTAGTTTAAGCCTGTAATCTTGAACCGGAACGAAATCGAGAATATAAATTCCCATTATATCATTCTGAAACTTAAATTATCAAAACACAAAATCAATCCTTGCACGAAGCTGGGATCGAACACACGAACTTGATCTTTGCAGACGAACTGCAAAAATCAACCTCGCTGCTGTTTCCTATATTCTGCGCAATGAGTGAAGTTGTGCAATGACTCGATGTTATCCTTCAATGTATATTTTTTGTTGTGTTGTTGTGTTTTGTTTTTGGTAAGAACGAAACGATAGACACCAGTTAGATCACTCATGTTAACGACAGGTACTTTTAGTTCTATATTACAGCATTTTACATCGCCGATCAGCCCTGGAACATGTCGTTGTCAGATCTTTTAGTAGTTGTTGTCGGTGATAAATACACATAATTCATTTATAGCAGGTGTTCCATAGTAGAATGATTCTCTCAATATTTTCTCGATATCTCAGTCAGCTGCAGTTGCATCGGTCGAATTGAGACCCAACTCATTTAGTAGAGTGCGGTGAGCGAATCCATTGATAAAAACATCAGGTCTCCCATGAAGGGGGAAAAACGTTCTGCGCATTTTACCAATTTTTGAGTAATTAATGTATTCTCCGATGATTATATCCTGTTATGTAGTAAAACTATCTTGATTAATTTTCTAATTTTATTCAGTAACAAATTACTATGTTATACATTCGCAAAAATACAGCTATATATACATATCACCGAAAGTCCGAGAAAGGATTAGAAAAGGATCTAATGACTTCAGAAGAATAGAGAAGAAGAGAAAGGTCACTATAAACATATAACCTTATAATATAACATATGATGTAAAAAAGAAGAACGAAACGAAGACAACAAGAACTACTTAACAACCCTCCTTTCTTCAAATTTCAATGGTTGCATTACAATTATATAAAATAATTTATATGATAAAGAATAATATCCATAGTTTCTCTTTGGCTGTGGGTATATAACTAATTTGCCAGTGAGTTTTTTAACTGTCCCCCCCATAATAGAAGCCTCCGGGGCTTCTAAACTGTCCAAGCGTTCAAAATTTGGTGGGGGGGGGGGCTTGTATTATGGGGGGCTACTATTACGACTTTCGTACAAAAATTTCTAGAAAAAAAAGATTTTGAATTTCGATGCTCTTGCCTGTCTAATCATGGTAATCTCAATTAATCTGAAAAAAATCTTTTTCGAGATAAAAAATGTAAATTTCACGTTCACATCACCTATGTGACATCGGTGATAGTTTAAGTATATTATAACTTTTATTCCTGTCTTTCGTTTAGAACGAAATGAACGCATTTCCTTTGTAAACTAAATAGTTCAATTTCCTTAACGACATGTCCTTAAGTCCATCATCTTCATTCTCTTTCTTGCGATATGTATTACGAAAACATAAACGGATTGCGACATGTTCTTAACTGGAGAAAAAGTATACTATTCATACATATTTTTTGCGATCGATGAAACCCATAAAAAAGACATTTTATTTTCCAGCTCTACTTAAATTTGTATCAAAAAATATTTTACTAGAAGATTCTGGAATCCTAGGTTTTTGGTACAAGGTGCAATGTGTTTTTCTTACATGAATGTATTTCTTCTCTGTGTCATCTAAAGTTACACAACACTGTATACTCTCTAGAAAGAAAAGGTGCCCGATGGAACCTTTTAAGGTTCGATAGTTTTTGTACTGGACCATCAAAGGTTTGAGGCGATGTCAAGAACCATTTCAAATAAAAATGGTTCAACATTTTAAAAAAGGTTCTAACTTGAACCTTTGTTTTTTACTAAACTTTTGAAGCAGTAGCGTGTCATTGCATTTTGCTAAACCCACAAGAGGTCTAATAAACGACGTGTTTTGTTTAGTGCGTATGCCGGGCATCTGGTATATGAATAAGAGAATATAACAGTAGAATACTGTACGAAAAGAAACGCAGGACGCGGAAAAATAGGAATCCATAAGGAACGTCTTGTTGAGAGAGGTCCTGTACGGACCCTTCTTTTGTAAAGGTTCGATATCGAACCACTTGAATGGCACTGAAACATTTGTGACTAGAACCTTTCATCCGAAAGAATAAAAGGTGTGAGATAGAGCCCCTTTTGGGTTTGAATCTTAAAAGGCTCTATCCGGCTCCGTGTGATAAGTAAATGTCACGACGAGCTTTTTGTGTGAAAATTATTATTGAAAGAATTTTTGTTTTTACGTTTGAAAAGGACAACATATTGAAAAAAGAAGTGATTAGAGTGAATTTTGCTAAATAGTTATTGTCCGTGGTGATTTGGTTACGACTTGTGTGTAGCTACGGTTCGGTTCATACACGTGCAGTAGCTTTATTTCTACTACTTCAGACAAATATTATTCTATGAGATCGTTGTTCTATTCACTTTTCTGCCTTTAACTGATTTTTATGCTTTAATCAGTGGAATTACCCAGCAATTTTCTTGCATTTACTAGCTGATAAGTCAGGTTAGTAAGATGAAAATAGACTGTTTGATGGTTGAATTGATCAACAAGAGAAGCTCACCAAGTGTTACGTCAGCTTCCCAGTTACAAGGATTCCGTTTTGTCCAGTTATATTGAGATGGATTTTTACATGATATATCAACGGGTAGAGCTCGTGGTCTTTTATTACGTACATCGAAGATTAAAGTATAAGATATTTTTTATCTGAAAAATATATTATAGCAGTTAATATTATTTATATCTATTCTGTAATTGTATTTCTACTATAAACTATGAATTCATTTCGTACAAGTTGCTTAGTTGTTGTAGGGTGAGCTCAAAAGGAAGTAAAGTATGAAAAATAGCCTATTTTGCTGATGGGTTTCCTCATCCGATACCACTGGAAATTTTGACACTCGTATGCCAATGATCAGTACTCATGTTAGACTATCAAACTATACATAATATTAAATGCAATAATATATTTTTCAGATAAAAAAACATTATATGAAAGTCTTCGCACTAGTGAAATGTTGTATTACTTGTTGTGAGCATATGTTCGCACATGTGTCACAGTTATTTTTGCACATAGTACTTGACCTCGACTACTTATGCTCCAAATGTGAACCCTGGATCGATTTTCTAGAACAAGATATGAACAAAAGAAAGTTCACTTTTATATAGTTATCGTTTCAGCCTGCTTTTACGAAAAATTCCATAACTTTTGAAGTAAGTGTCGATGAAATAATTTTGGGAATCTTCCTAAATATGTCATTGCTACCTAAACTCAGACGTTGATTGAGCAACTTGTGCGAAAAACAGCTGTCTTTACCGTGCAATGGCTCCTAACATTACATAGCAAAATATTCGTATTCTATTTTATTCCCATTATTCTTTTCTTTGATCAAATTTATTGTCAGATAAAAAAATATGGTGTTTTTTATTTTTCTTCTTCGTAGTTACAATACTGTGGGCTGCGAAATATCTACGTCAAAATAAAAAATGATCCTCAAATGAAAAATGGTTTTTTTCTCTGTTCTTCTTTCCAATACAATGGTTATTTTAACTTTTACGAACAAAATTTAAAGCACTAAATATTATAACTTTAATATAGTTCATCCTGAAGAAAAACTTTTTGTCGTTGTGTAATTTTGACTAGAAAGAACTGTTTATATTTCATTTATGCAATATATGTTTTTGCTAACTTGTAAACTATTTTACACGTTTGCATTACTCTACTAATGGGAGAACAAGTGGAGTTTAACTCATCCGACAACAATCTAAGTAGATTTTATATGGCATGTCGTGCTAATGACATGAAAAAAGTGAAAAGATATCTTGAAACTATGACATTAAATGAAATAAATCATCGAGAGTCAAATGACACCACCGCATTATATGAAGCAACGCTTCAAGGACATTATAATATTGTTAAACTGTTATTAGAAAGAGGTGCTTCAAGCCAAATAAAAAATCTACCTAATCGTTTAACATCATATGAAGAACCTAAAACCAACCAAATAGGACAATTATTTACACACTTATTCAAGATTCGTTATCAACGTTTTGGTACTAATACAACTATGCTTGAATGGAAAATAATTCCTGATGATCCAATTTATCGTGCATATCGAGATCGATATATAAAAAATCTTGGATTAGATCGGACTGTTAGAGAAATACTACACAACAAAAAATTACTTGGTATCAAGAAAATGTCTAATACTCGTGTGCTTCTTCAACAAGCTAAAAATAGTAACGATGCAACTTATCTTCTAAGTGCGTGTACGGCTGAGATCGGTTTCTATTCAGCGTTATGCTCAACCCTGGCACGAGAAGAACAAGGTTACCTGAGATATTCGGGAACCCGATATACGTGGCAATCATCTTTTTATGGAATTATCGCCCAAGATCCTTTGCTTGACAAACACCGTTTTGTAGGGAAAGTCTATCGTGCCATGTTATTTAAAAATCTTGATCTTTCGACATATACTGAAAATACAACAATAATGAATATAACGTTTCTATCGACATCGAAAAATCGTAACATTGCTGAAGGCTTTCCTAATCAAGAGAAAGAGTTCCTTGTCTTATGCACTTATCTTATAAAAAATCATCGGTCAGCCTTAGATATGAAGGGAATATCACAATACCACAAAGAAGAAGAAGTTCTGATTCTTCCATATACCATTTTCAATGTGAAAAAAGTCGAACAAAATGATCCAATGCAAATAGAACTAGTGGAGAACGATTAAACTAATTTAAGAATTTTTATGGTTGTTTTTTGAAATACAAGAGAAATATGTCTCGTGTAGCAAGCTCCAAAATCCTTCTGCTTCTGTAAAATGTTAAACTACAGTATACACTACTATTTATGACTGCCTCAGGAGTTTCAAGTAGATCAAGACGAACAAATAATGTGTTTTGTTAAAATTAAGAGAATGAAAGTTGAAAAGAACCATAAAAATTGAATTATTTATTCTTTTGATACATAACTGTGAGAGTAATGTACTTAGATGCCATGAATCGTCCGCTGACCGACTTTTAGTCTAGGATGCAGTGTGAACGAGAGAGTGTGCGAAAAAACTTTCATTCGTGGAAGAGTAGCCGGTACCATACATGAAGTCAGTACGTTTATAGGTAACGAATACAACGAGGGGTGTTGCAGTTCCCATTACTTTTAGTTACAAAGTAACGGAAAGTAATGAAAACGTTATTAGTTGGAAAAGTAACACGTAACTATCAATTTACTATTACTTTTGTAATTGCAATAATGAGTTTTCACTTACAAAGTAACTGGTAACTATCATGCTGGTTTCAGTTACTTTTCAAATCCTTTTCGATTAATTTTTTAACGATAAGGTAGCTGTCTGAAGCAACAGACCAACTCTGTGTACGCAGTAACATAGAGCTTTAAAAATACCTTCTTCAAAGTGTTCACATAGTTAAAACCATTGTATTAGAACTACTATCAGTGCCAGAAAACAAGGCAGATGGTTGCGTTTTGGATAACTTTTGATAGGAGTTAAACAGAGGCCTGCGGTTTTCGGTATTTGATAGCCAAGATTTAAGCAGAATTTTTCACAAACAAAAATAACTATTGAAAAATTTCCAAAGATCAGGTTTCTAGAGGATCTTTGGAAAATCAGCTCCGTTCTCAGAAAACTAACATATAATGTTAGTAAGTCTTTTACGTGTGTAGGTAGTCCGAACGTTACCTATATTCCATGAAATTTCGAGATTCCCAGAGATGTCTGTTCAGAGACAGACACGTGCACAGGGAAAGCGAGCACTGTCCGAACGACGATAGCTGGAGAGCTGGGACTTTGTAGAGTAACGTCCGAACTACCTACGCATGTAAAAGATTTACCTAACATTGTATGTTAGTTTTCTGAGAATGGAGCTGACTTTCCAAAGATCTTCTGGAAACCCAGTCTTTGAAAATTTTTCAATAGTTATTTTTGCTTGTGAAGAGTTCCGCTCAAGTCTTGGCTATCGAATAGCGAAAATTGCAGGCCTCTATCTATCTCCTATCAAAAGTTATCCAAAAAGCAACCACTTGTCTTGTTTTCTGGCACAGATAGTAGTACCGCACTATAGTAGTGTGCAACAAGATTCTTTATATAAAAAACTTATTACTTATTTAAAGCAATAGGTGAATGTATGTAGCGTTGTTTCAACCTTTTTAATGTAGTGCAGATATGTCTCGCCATTTCCATTATATCATGATATAATGAAAATGGCGAGACAGGCTACAGCCTGTGTACGTAACCGCCCACTTTTCCGTAAGTCAGTCACGTTTTGTCAAGATTATAGTTCTGCGAAGAAAGCTTTTATAGACCTCGGAGATGGCTCATTGTGAAGAGCAAACATTTTTCTTTAAAAATGATAATTAAGCGAAAGTGGATAACTAAATGTGGATGAACTGAGTTCAAGATAAAGTTTTAGAAACAGATGGCACTTGGGAATATGGCGGTCAGTTTACCCATGTGGAAATTTTAGTATATAAAACGGCGTGTACACTCGTGAATATCGTGCAATGAGCTGTGGTCGCACATGAACATCGTAAAATGGTGTGTGGGCGGGTGTGAAAATATATTCCGCTTGTGACGACGCGTGAACTGCTCACGGAAACTATGCGCGTCCTATTTTTCACACGTGGTCACTAGTAAAAATCGTAAAACGTTCTTCCTGTCACGTATACAGTCAACATCTCTGCGTCCTTCCTCTCTCTTACAAAATATTCTTTGTATACATATAATATTATATGTATATGTATGGGAAACAAAATCTTTCTTTCTCTCCAGTCAAATTTTAAACAAAATAAAAGGTCAACAAAGTCATAATTTGAAGTATTTAGAGGAGAATGAATTATGATAATTATAACAATACGACGGCTTCTGGGAAAGATAGATTACGTAATGGTGAAGGATTAGAAGACACCGCGAAAAAAATGCAACAACAAGATAAAAATGGATCGTCATCATTAAAAAGAGTGGCAACTAGTGATGCACCGAGATATGGATCTGATGATGAATATGAAGGCATGAATGGAGACTGGCAAGAAGTTCGATACAGTAAACAGAAACGAATAAATGACAATGATAATAATATCGAGATAGACACTCGACAGTTTCAACAGTTTACAAGAACATTTACGAATTCCAATCAGAATAACGGTAATTTTCTACGTCAGCCTCCACCCTCTTTTCCAAATAATCAGAGTTCCAACGGAGCTAACATGAACAACAATTCTAATATCATAATTACGAATCAAGCTTTAAATTACGCTAGTCACTATCACCTTACTCCATTCAAAATTGAATGTCAACCCAAATTAAACGATAAAAAACAAGGGCTTAGAATTGTGACTGAATTGATTAAATTTATGAAAATGAATTCCACCGACAGAATCCATCTTATATAAAACCTATTCTATCTGATCAATGGTGGATCGATTTGAATGGAGATTTACAAATTAGTATAAGAACTACAGAAATTTATGCTTACTTATGCAAAAAAGATCGATATCCAAACGAAGTCGATGGTATCAAACTTACTCCATTTCCTCCAGTTCATCTTCCACCTCAACACATCGCAATTATCAAATTCGTTGATCTTACAGTTTCTTTAGAAGATATTCGAGAAGAATTCAAACAACAAGATTTCAAAAGTATTTTTTCAATTGATGATATATCAGGAACAATTAATGATAAAAATCGACATGTAAAAATTGAATTACTAGATATGAATGAATATAATGAATTATTGAATGGAGCAACAGTAAACTTATATGGACAACGGTACGATGTGTCTGAATATCTTCCTCCTCCTAAAATTCTTATTTACTACAGATGTAATTAGCCAGGACATACGAAGACCTCATGTCGTAATTCCGAATTCGCTAAATGCAGAAGATGCAGAAAAGACAGAAAAAATATGGCTGAACATCAAAATTGTGAAATCAAGTGCTACCATTGTAAAGGAAATCACATTGCTACGGATTACAAATGCTCATTAATTGATAAGTTCAGACGTCGCTTAATTGAGCAACTGAGAAAACATCCCGAAAAATCACCTCCAGACGTTCAGTTATTCATACCTTCGGAATATCGTAATAATAAATATGATTCGAGAATTATTCATAATGATGAAGTATATGATCAACAGAATTATTATTATCAACAAGTTCAATCCTTCTCAACCACTGATCAAAGTACGTGACCTATTAGATCAAATACAACAATTTTCAATACAACAGATAAGACTAATTTGAATGAATCAATAAAGAATTTATCGAGAGAAATGAGCGAAGCTAATGAACGTCATGAAGTTGAAATGAGAAGAATTGAAAAGAAGTATCAATCGAGTATGTTTAATATTAATAATGTATGTTTGATTATGCAACAAGCTCAACAGACGCAACAGACAATGATTTTAGGAATGAGCAGAGCTATCAATCGGACAATGTTTGGCACATGTAAAAAAGCGAGCGAACAATTTCAGGCAATGGCATTAAAACTGAAAACACAATTGAATGTAAATGATTTTGATGATATTATTAGTTCACTTAAACTTTAAATTGATTACATCGATGAAATGCATAATGAATTCTGTAAACTCCTAGAAGACCTTCATAATATCTCGGAAATACAAGAACAAAGCGATGGATGTTTCATTTAATCATATTCATGAATAATGTAGATTTTAAATACTGTGATCCAAAAGTAAATTTAGGAATCGTGGAACAATTTGATTTGATAATGGATGAGAAAGATCTTTTTACTTCTATTGTGTATGAGTGGAATGAGAGAGAGAGCGTGAGTGATCTTTGTATGAAATGGTACAAACAGAGACCTGAAGCTGTATCTGAAAATCTTAAACTATTTCTATGGAACTGTGAGGGTTTATCGACTCATATTTCAGACATCGATTCTCTTTTATCTTCTCATTCTCCGCACTTTTTCATTCTTACTGGGGTAGTGAAGCAGATACGTAATTTTTGCGACCAGTTCCAAACTACAAATGGTTTTCTCAGACTGGTAGTAATAGTTTTGGCGGAGTAGCTATTTTAGTGCATAATAAAATTAAGCGTGCGGTTATTAATAACGTTAACTTTCTTCTGTTAGAAATTGAAATTTTAAATAAAAAAATCTTCTTAGGAGCCGTTTATATTCCTCTTGACTGTATACCACCATTCGATTTAATCGAGAAGAATAAAGATAAAGAGATTTACGTTTTTGGAGATTTTAATTGCAAACACAGTGGATGGAATTGTGTGAATAGTAACGCAAGCGGCAACAAACTCGTGAATGGTTGGATGAGAACGGTTTCGATGTAATCCATACCTACTCTCCTACCTCAAAAAAGTCGAACTCAGTTATTGACTTTGGAATTGGAAAAAATACCGAATATTAGAATGTGGAGAGGTTAGTTGAAGGAACGTTTGACCATTTCCCCATTATTTTCTTTTCGCCATTCACAGCAGGAGAAGAAGGCATTTTCAGAAACACGAAATGGAAAGTTTTTCATTATTTCTTAAAAGCGGTGTATGTGTAATGAAATTATTTAGTACATAATTTAGATTATAATACTTTTTTCAATCTTTTTTCTAATTTTATATCGAGTTTAAGTGATCGTTGTAGCGATTTTGAATCTATTAAGAAGTTTAGACCTCCATGGCCTCCTTACTCAGTTGTACTCGGTAGAGATGTCAACAAAGTAAAACGAAAGTTTAGGAGAAAAAGACTTTTAGAAGATTATAATCATTTTAAATTTTTGGAGAGAAATTATATTAGTGAAAAGACAAAGTTTGAACACGAAAAAAGAGAATTAAAATTAAAAACTATGAAAGAAGGCCAGAACATCTGGAGTCATGTTAAAAATGTATTTCGTCCTTTTGTGCCGTTATTTCGTGATTTAAAAACAGAAAATGCAGTAGTAAGAGATAGTCAAGAAATAGTCGATAAGCTAGCAGATTATTATGAGAAACATTTCTCTACTCCAAACCATGATGCAAATAATAGTTTTCATCGTGGATGTATCGAAGTTTGTGAAAAGATAAAAAATACGTCAAATATTCCACTCGAAAAAATTAAAATCGATGAAGTAACTGCACAGTGAAAAAAACTCACGTCCAAAAAATCACTGGACAGTGTAGAAACCTCTGCGTTCTTACTTAAACAACTTCCTATGAATATTTACAGACAATAACTGTTCTTTTTAATAAATGTGGTGAGTCAGGAGATTTTTTTGAGAGAGGTAAAGTGGCTAAGGGCATTTGTCTCTTTAAGGACGGTACATTCCCAACAAAGGACCGTCTTCGTTCTATCTCTTTACTTCCGAACCTAGCTCGAGTGAGTTACAGCAACGAGAATTGAAAAATGGTGTGTAAATCAAGGTATACATTTAGACGAACAATCAGGTTTTACTGCTGAGAGACGATTACAGAGTAGAATTTTAGGTATTGTAGAAGAGTTAAGGCTCACTACAGCAGCGTCAATCGACCTGCGCTTGTAATATTTGCCGATTTCGCGCCAGCGTTCGATCGTTTATGGTGGCCTACTCTCTTAAGAACACTAGAGAAGCCAGGAATGCATAGGCGGCGGAACGTTTTCAGCCTAGGGTAGGCTCAAGCTCAACTTTATAGTAGAACTAGTGGATGTAAGAATAAAGGCTGAAAATTGCTATCTCTATTTATTACAATAGAGAATGCTGTGCG
>CAJNOQ010006723.1:0-13261 GCA_905250885.1 Didymodactylos carnosus
GTCTATAATATTCATTGATTTTCTCGCTAACCACTCTACTGTATATATCATTCCATAGAGAATTTCAGGGACTTGAAGATGAGCTGTAAATAGGTCTTTCAAGAACATGCACACATGAGCATAATCGCAGACAAAAACTGCATCTGATAAGTTGACATAAGACAAATTTGAGAAGAGCCCGATTTCGGTTCTTATCGTCCCCCGTTCTTTCTAGGGAAGATTATGCTGAATTATTCTCGTTCTTTTTAGATTTTCTTTTAAGTCGTGTATATACACGAGTTAATGTTGATTGCCATCATGGGTGCGGCGACATTTTATCATTCAAAGAACAGTAACATAGTTCTCTAAATTCTTGCCGCTTGTGCGCTATATA
This sequence comes from Didymodactylos carnosus, assembly GCA_905250885.1. NCBI lineage: Eukaryota > Metazoa > Rotifera > Eurotatoria > Philodinida > Philodinidae > Didymodactylos > Didymodactylos carnosus. The sequence continues at coordinate 374 of CAJNOQ010006723.1, forward strand.
TGCTGACGTTCCACCGTATTTATTAATTCTTTTTCTTTATATCAAATGTTTGTATCGACTGTTTGTAAGTTGCTGTTAGCTGAAATTGTCCATTATCCGGTCGAGTTTCAAACTGTATTTAATAGATTTGTTTTTTCTTATTTCTGATAGATGCTTGGTGTGCTATAAACAATTGATGACCGGCCATCATTTCTTAACTAACGAGAACTTTCTCACTTCTAGCATGGATTCTTTTTGCACTTACGTCACTATAAAACAAACTGAATGAAACTGATCGATTAAAAAAAGAGCTGAGTTGGCAGCGATATACACATTAGGGATGTTACAAATAAGATGAGTGAATAAAATGATCACTTATTCACATAGTCACTTTTGCGTTCTGTCACCTTTTCAGACGACGTTATTGCCCAACGTATCTACTATATATACGCAAAAAAGAACATTCGGCTATAACGTAACTCTCGCGAACAGAATTCTGTCAAGCCCTGCCATTAATCTTCACGATTGTCTGACCATTATTGCGAACATTTTCGTTTTCCAGTAGAGATATTACTGAATGAGACTAAAGAAGAAGTGGAAAAGGAATTACGGGAGGTCATGAACATTTTTTCGAATAACAACGAGATCCGCGTTCGAGTAAGTTACGCGGAAAAATCGGAGGGCAGACGTCGTCGTATCGGGATTCATCGTCTCCTTCATTACCTAAAACAGAATTTGCTTCATCAAGAAGTGCATAGTCATTGGTTGATTCACCTGATTTTTGTTGTGCTTCGACCAGCACTGACAACATTTCTTCAACTTCAATATTTTGATCTTTAATAATTCGCCAATAATCTGAATCTGAACGAGGCTTCTGCCCAAACATTACCTCATATGATGTACATTTAATGCTGCACGTGTATTTATTCCATACACAACAGGCAGCAGACCGTCTGATCAATGCTCTGAATTCGTTGATGACATCCATTTACCTAAAGAATCACAAAGCACACCATTACCTCTTTCTGCCAAACCTTGGCTTTGTGGATGCCTTGGCCGGCCTCTAATAAAACACATATCAGGAAATAATGATTTTAATGCAGTGATTAAAAAAATGAAATTAAAATCAAGAATCTAATTTTAATTTTGGCTAGCCAGACTTGAAATTTTAATTTGGGCTGCGAACTGTCAGCCAAATTTAACATTTGGCTGAATTTTAAGTTTGGCTACAACGTATATACATGATTAGAATAGCACAGATAGTGGTGTCCTTCCTGATGCGCTATTCTAACCATTCAAATGTACATGTTTTCAAGTGAAATGATTGTTTTTCTTTCTCAAGAGATCAGCAGCTTTTCTTTCAAGAAAAAACAGAAACTTGAATAAGTTTGGTTACCTTAACTTTACAGAAAACAAAACAATATTATTGTCACCTCAGTTGTGCAACTGAATTATTTTGAATAATGGAGTGAAAAAGATGATTAACGAATGTTTTACTGTTCTTTTGCATCCTTCAGAAAAGAGTGGTTTTTGCTACCGGTGGAGAACATTCGCGCAGTTTTCACAGTGAGTGGCGAACAACTTTGTGGGACCAATTTTCGTTCGACCAACTTACATTCGAGCAATTTCTGAAGGTATTGGCATTGGCAAGGATCTAGAAAATTAAAAAATACATTTTCTGACTCAGAATTTGATGGTCTTTCGAATGAGTCGAAGTTGCACCCTCACGCTCACGGCAAGCAGTTCTCCTAGAGAGCAGTTTTCGGTAAACCTTCAGGTTGTTACAAACGAATCTCAATTGCAGAATGAAGTAAGGAGAGAACATTTGCTTCTGAAAAGTTCCTGAAAAGAAGTCAACTTTGACAATATTTTCTACTGACAGCAGATCCCAGTTACAACTACAAGTGAAGTTACGAGTGCATTTTCTCACTTCTGTACATTTTTGTTTCGACACTTGTCGCTGTCCTCTGGTCTCTGGGACCGACCTTAGGCCTTGTCGCTTGCCTTTTTTTACTATGAATCAATAAAGTTATAAAACAACTGAATCGAACGTGCTATGTTTGGAATTTCTAGGACGTAAAACGGAATTTGTGTGTGTTGAAAAGCTCGAAGCTGAACTACCTTCAAAACTTTGCAATTTTCTAACAAAACAATTTAACAGAGCAATTTTCATAGACGCGCAAAAAACACCCTTTTCTCAAAGATGCAAAAGAACAGTAAAACATTCGTTAATCATCTTTTTCACTCCATTATTCAAAATAATTCAGTTGCACAACTGAGGTGACAATAATATTGTTTTGTTTTTTGTAAAGTTAAGGTAACCAGACTTATTCCATTTTCTTTTACTGATCTCTTGAGGAAGAACAACAATCATTTCACTTTAAAACATGTATATATAGATGGTTAGAATAGTGCATCAGGAAGCACAAATAGTTTTTTTTTGTGTTCTTTTGTAAGTAATACAGTTTCGTAACTTTTAACGAACGCTTTGATGGCAAGTATAGTAACTCATTGACCACACTGAATTTCGAGTGTTCGACGGAGAGAGACATTTTAAAGCAATCCAATTTGAAAAGCTTCATTTTCCGCTAGGCTTTCTCTAAAAGAACCTAACAGAAAATTTATTCCGATTATTTTAACACAAAATTTCAGATTTTGAATCTATCCAACTATGAAAAATATTTATTTAATACTAACGTTCTTAGTATATATCATACTGTTAAGGTACGTATCAGTTTGGAGAGTTGTAAGACAGAGCAATTATTTTGTGTTTTTTGTCTTCTCTTTAGAACATGTGAAGGTAAGTAAAGATGACGTGAATTGGAGTGAGTGTTTTTTGAAATACTTCGTACGGTAAATGTTATAGGTCAATCAACAACTTCATGTAATGCAACATTGTGCTCATCGAAATCGTCACCACGATGTTCAATGAATATTGATTGTGAATGTTTTTCGTTACCAAGTAATCCAGCTTCGGGAATCTGTGCTGTTGCCGATCTCTCATGTTCAAGTGTTGTACGATGTAATCCAGACGGTATAACATGTTCAATGCCGAATACAGTCTGTGTCAATAATACACGTTGTCAACAACCCGTCTGTTATCCATCGGCTTTAGCTAACACACAGATATGTCCACCGGTAATGCCAGGTGCGTTCATTGTGTCTAATATCCTCAAGATAATAAGAAGTTGAACTATCTTTTTTTAAGAAAGACTCTGATAGTCGAGGCACTAATAGCGAATAAGATCGGCTATCTTACACAAAATTCCTTGTGTTTTTGATATTTCTAGAAAATGGTGTCTCGATAGCTACGCAATCGGGTAGTTTTTTGGTTCCATCAACATGGAGCAGCTTATTATCTCCTGGTGCTGGTACAACAGTTGTTATACCTGCTGGTATTACAGTTACATTGAATTCTACAAATCAATTGTCATTAAGTGGTATAACGATCCTTGTCTTTGGTCAACTACGTATTGGTGGTGGTAGTCCGTATACATCGTATACATTTGTCTATCCAGTGAATATCTATGTGTATAATGGTGGTATAGTACAAGATTCAACAAGAAATCGTAGTGGAATCTATTTTAACGTCAATTCATCGGTCATCATATACAATGGCGGTTATTGGATAACACAAGGACCGAGTTATATTTATATTTATTATCTACAAACAAGTGCTATTAGAGGAATATTACAATTAAATAATATAGTGGGACCATACAGTTTAACAATAACATACAGTGGACAAATATATAATAATGGTTAGTTTATGTTTGAGAAAAAAAAGACTTTTTTCGACAAACACTTATACATCTACACATTTTTTGTTTAGGTACACTTTGGACGGCACCCACAACAAGTAAGATTAACATTACTCAGTTAGATCGAAGTGTAAACTTAAAAGGAAAACATTTCGTTAGTCACCGTAATTGCACTTCTTATACGTCTCAAGAAAGTGAGATCTTGGTACATTTCTTACTTTTTCTTGCATTTACTGCAAGAAATATTCGGTCACAATACTATCAGAGTTATTCCACTCATATTTGTAACTCTGTGGTTCAGTCGATAGGAACGTGCACCTGCTATGCACAAGGACTTAACTAATTCGAGTCCCGCTGCTACTTTTTGCATTTTTCTTGCTACTTCTTCTAGTAGTTTTGTATCTCCGTAAAACATTTCGTTTTAATTATGTTGATAAGAAACTCATTTCTCGCTATTCTTGCAGCGTTATGCTCTCTACAAGAAATACATTTCTCGCAGAGAAGTTCGCCGGCAAGAAGTAACTAGCAATACACGAAAACTTGAGCAGAAGATCAAAAATGTGTGATCTTCCGTCAAGATGTGGGCAACTTTTTGACCTCAACAAAACTCGACTAAGGCGCACTCATAGATATGTTTATGGGTGTTCATTTTTAGGATTAGACTAGCAGGCTATTGTCATCAAAAACATCGATTTTTACCTCAGCTCAGCAAAATTTTCTCAGCAATGGCAGAATTCCTACATTTCAGACATTCTACAGAATTCTATAGAATTCTAGGTTAGCAACTATGTCTGTATTAACGTGGAATTCTATAGAATTCTATAGAATAGCTGAATTGCAGGAACTCTGACATCCCTCAATCTTCTTATGTATGCAATAGAGCTACTACTCTGCACCGAATAATTTTCGATTCCTGCCTTTCGCCACCTTTTTTTACAACGCCGTCTCAAAACTTTTGAGAGACGCCTCATTGTGTTCGGAATTGTAAGCCCTATCAAATGTGTGTTACAAAAAGAAATTCGATGGTTTCCACGATCTGTAGCGTTTGTGCAAAACAAGGCTTTTCAGAAAAATACGCGCCGCAAGACCTCTCGTACTGGCATAAGTTTTCTGCAGATTTGTATAAAAGACGATCAGAGTTCTCAGATCAAATATAGGGTCATTATGGTTTCTGTGAACTTTGCAAAATAGTTCATTTCTGCTTGAAAATGGTGAAGAATGCGACCTTTCGCTAGAAAGATTATGACTTTTTTTCAACGAAGACAAGGAGCTACGGTTTTCTTCATTGGATTCGGTCTGTGCAAAACCGTATCGACTGGGATATATCTCATCACTTGGGTCACAACTTTTGTATATCGTGGTAGGTTTCATATCGATTTATCCTGGAAATTCAGAATCTAGACTTACTTCATAGCTCGATGTCTATCAACAAAAAAGAATTGCCCAGTTTTGCTCAGACACGAAGTTGGTGTTGGTTTTCCCTGCACTCGAGGTATTTTTCAACCTATGAGTATCGAGTATCAAATATTTCGATAGACTAAAGGGATCATCCATAAAAGCGTCTAAGAGAAACGATCGTTTTTTACCACTATCCTCTCCGCCTTTCCATAACTTGCCGATTTCATCCGACATTCACTCCCACCGTCCTGTAAAAAAGCTTTTTGACAGATAAAACCGGTATTTTTCCATAATTCAGTTTAATCTGGACGTTCAGCGTCTGCGAAACTTTCCGGTTTTGGTCTAACCCATCTACCATTGGCCCGCCTTTATAGCTCACTTTTGATGTTCTCTGACATAATTCTTTCGAATTCTAACACCTTTCTTTTCTCTCTGACAGTCACGACAACTTCAACTACCACACGTTCGCCGACAACAACCGGTATGGTTTTCTTATCAATTTTTCTTTCAATTTCTTTTATCTCATCTCTTTCCATCTATAGTAAAGAGCTGTTCACCGGCCTGTACTGCCAAGCAAACTTGTGTTGATGGCGTTTGTGTCGGTGTTGGTTTTCTAAGTTTTACAATGACATGGTCACGTAACGGCGATGGTGATATCATTGTCAACACACCTGAGGGTCATAATATTTATTATACAGAGAAAGGTGTGTTAATTGATGGTGGTACGCTCGATGTCGATGATCGAACTGGAAATGGTCCAGAAAATGTCTACTGGCAAAGCACACCACCAAAGGGCACCTATCATGTCTGTTTCGTAACATATAGTTTTAGTCCAGATGTTAGTTCATCAGATCCGGTAATTGCAGCACTTGTATGGCGTATACCATCAAGTAATACAATAGCTACAATATCAAAAACATTTACATCGAATACTGGACGAAGTTATACTTGTTCAACATCACATGCAGGATATATGAAGACGCTTACCATATCTTAAAAGCATTTTCTATCTGAAGAGAAAACTGACAATTGTGTGCACTCACCAAATTTTAATGTCAATTGTTTAATGTCACATGAGTTGATTTTAATAGCTTTTCTTCGAGGAAATAAAACTTCTTGAATAAGTTTCTATACCGCAACTTTACAACAAACCAAAATATTTGACCAAAACGGGTCATCTTTCCAGATAATGCATGAAGTCTAAGGTATCTCCTTCTGTACAGACTAAGTCGAACAAAGTGATTTTATAAGTCTCGAAATAAAATTGCACAGAAGTGAGAAAATGCACTCGTAACTTCACTTGCTGTCTTAACTGGTATCTGCTGTCAGTAGAAAATATGTCAAAGTTGACTTCTTTTCAGGAACTTTTCAGAAGCAAATGTTCACTGCTCACTTCATTTTGCAGTTGAGATCCGTTTGTAACAACCTGAAGGTTTACCGAAAACTGCTCTCTAGGAGAACTGCTTGCCGTGAGCGTGAGGGTGCAACTTCGACTCATTCGAAAGACCATCAAATTCTGAGTCAGAAAATGTATTTTTTAATTTTCTAGACCCTTGTCAATACCGTCAAAAATTTCTCGAAAGTACGGAAATTGTTCACAGAAAGTTGTTCGCTGCGAAAATTGCTCGATAGGAAAATTGCTTGCTATGTCGATTGCTCACTATGAAAATTACTCGAATGTTTTCCACCGATAGCATAAGTAAGGTTTGAAATGAGAAGCAGGTTGAATTCTAAAAGTTTAGGAATGGATATGAGATTATTTTCTATCTAACATCATAAGGATGATTTGATCATGAAGTAGTTAGTATTGTATCGTTTATTTGTAAAATGTAACTAGAGAACAAAGCCGAGGCCAGGCCCCATTAAGATTGTCCGAAAAAACACTAGAAGAAGAAGATAAAAACCAGGATTTCTCGAAACATGCTAGAAAGTAAAACATAAAAATACCAGGCATCGGCGAGAAAAGGAAGATGAAAAAGAAATGTTGTATTGCATCAGGAAGAAAACAGGACGGTGACGAGAGAGAGATCTTTGAGCATAGGAAAAAATAAATCAAGTTGAGGCAGTATGGAACGCTAATAGAGGAAAAATTTAGAGTAGCCTTATGCAAACCTTTTTGTTTGCTGGATGAAGGAACTCACTAAGTTATAGACTGTAGAGATAGAAACACTATCGATGAGTCCATGAAGGAGCATTGTATCTAGGTTGGGCTCCAGTTTAAGTAATTTAACAGAAGCTAAAACTATATCTCTTTCATGCCTACATGCGGGACACTGGAAGAAAAAGTGTTTAAGATTCTCTTTTACTCTAATGGATGGTGAAAGCGTCAAACACGACTCACATAGGGAGCTTAGATATACCAATTATCACGAGTATAATTAAAATTTAAAATAAAGATGATAAAACGTTATTTTAAAATTATAATTAATAATAAATATTGCGAGCATGGATAAAATTAAAGAAAAAATAAAATGAATAATCATAAAGGATCATTAATAGATAGCTTTTGCTTGAGCTAGATAATTCATATTAATAGATAGTTTTTACTTGGGCTAGATAATTCATCAATGAATTATCTAGCTCAAGCAAAAGCTATCTATTAGTTATCTACTATGACAGCACTATGGGCGTAAAGACTAGTATAAATCCTCGTATAAATAGAGGTCGGCTGTATACTACTCCTTAAGACTGATACTGAATCGTTAAAGTGTTGCACAACTTCAATCGTTGTACATGATATATGACTGGGTATGTTACAAACCCAAACCCAAGTGACTTGGGTGTATTGGGTTTGGGTTTGGGTATTGGGTACTCAAGTCTAAGATTTGGATTTGGGTCCGTTGCCAAAGTACGTTAATATTCTTCTTCAATGAAACTTAGCAGTAGTACCTTACGCTCTTCTGCCATACTATTCATTTATCGTTTTCTCTTCATCGTCGCTGTTTTCGCTTTCAAAACTTCACTTTTTTTCTTTAGTTTTCCCTATTCTTTTATATAATTTTTTATAGTGTTCACCGATCATTTTGTTAACATATTTGTGGCACGTTACCAGTGCTTATTTTTTTAGTATTTTTCTCTGTTTCGAGGATGATATGAACAAGATAAGTAGAATAAAACATTCAACTGTTGGATATTTGAACTAATCCAAAATGAGCGCTAATCGTTAGCATTAGGCATTACCAGAGATGGGCGAGTCAAGCCATTTTTCGAGTCGAGTCGAGTCCGAGTCGAGTCATCAGCGTTCTCGAGTCGAGTCGAGTCAAGATATTTTTGCCATTTTTTCGTTTTCGGTTTATTTTTATAAAGAAAATTAACAAGTTTTTCGTGACACAATATTTAGTTCCTAGTTCTTAATTCACGAAAAAAACAAAGTCCTACATGAAATGAAATGACACAAGTACTATAGATTTATCAACAAAACAAGAACATCAAAATCAACTATTCTGACGAATAAGTGAAAATTTAATCTGATGAGTTGTGATTTTTTTATAAGAGCAAATTAAATTTTTTTTTAATGAATGACTCGAGTCAAACAGTCGAGTCAACGTCACCCAATCTTCGAGTCCGAGTCGAGTCCGAGTCATTAAAAAAAGGTGACTCGAGTCCGAGTCATGACTCGGACTCGCCCATCTCTGGGCATTACGTACGTCCACAGGCCGAAAGAAACATCTTACATGCTGTTTTCTCAAAGAGCCACAACAAAAGAAGGTATCTCAGTTAAAAGGAGTCTTTTAATAACCCAAGTCTGACCCAATATCCAAAACCAAGTCTCAGACTTGGGTACCCAAACCCAAGTCCAGACTTGGGTTTGAGTTTGTAACATACCTATATATGACAGAACGTCAAAGTTTACTTTTGCAGTATTTTTCTGCATAAGTGAAATTTGTTCCGTTCCGTCTGTAATCTGTACAAGGATTGTCTTTGTGTCATAAATCTTCGCTGCATATTCACTCATACGTTGATAAAGGATCATTTTAAATTTTTTTTTGAAAAATTTAGGTATTGTGCTGTCTATAGAAAAGCCAGGAATGATCGACCTTTTTCAGTCAATGATTGGACTATATTGGGAGTAACATAGACTTTGGTAAGAAGCGATACATTATTTGTAATAACAACATCCAAGCAGGTTGTGTGAAACCGTTATAATTAAAGTAATCGTTTAATGTTTAATGCTTTCTCTCGTAGAAACTTTACAAGAAGTACACTAGTTAGAACAGTGAGCATTGATATCTCCGATCAGTATGACCGCATCAGATGATTTCTTTTAGCTACTAACGCAGCGAATGTCTAGATAATCAGGGCGACAGCATAGTACTAATAATAGTTTTACCCTGTAGGATGTTTTTAACGCAAAAAACACACGCTCAAGACTATCGCTTTCTAGTTCTGGAAGACGCTTAATATCTATATCATTTCGAGCATATAGAAGACATCCGCCCCCTTGATCGTTTCGATCGTTTCTAAAAGGGATTTGGTAATTCGACAAGTGAATGCATTTGTCGTCAATTGAGCTTCAACTATGCCTACAACTGCTGGATTTGAACGCGAGGTGTATGCACATAATGCACCATATTTTGTATATGATACAGTTCGAGTTTTTTCGGTAGGTTCGGCTAGAGACATAAGACTACGGACATTAAAAATGATACAAACAATTTTCCACACTCTCCCGGTCGATTTGCATTATGTGACATCTTAGTTGATAAAAAATAAAAGTGATGCTAGGAAGTCTCATGTCGTCTGAACAAAATTCCAGGTTGCAAGAACACATTTCTAATATACGATGCATTGTTTGTTCAACACAATAGACGAAGAAGTCTACTTTAGTCATAAAGAGAGGGAAAGAAACGCAACATATACACTGTAAAATATAAGAAATGAAACACACAAGCATAGGTACATCTGACTAGTCAAACGAAAATGTTTAATAAGAAAAATAAAACTTGTTATACTTATTCAGTTGCATTTCCACTGATCACGTTTTGTTTGGGATGTTCAGCTAGTATGACATCAAGATCAGCTAATGTTTTTTTATATGAACTTTTTATTTCGATAAAATACAGAACAAATCGAGACAATTGTCACATTAAATGTTCATAGTTTGCTTAATACATGACTAAGAAATCTCAAGTTTATATCGTTACTGTAAAGACGACGGGGAAGAGAACATATACGAGAAGAGAGAAAAAACCACATTCAGTTAAGGTACCACACGTAAAGGCGAGAGTCATAGGAGTAAAAGCGAAATGAAAGTTTTTGGTAGCACAATGGAGTTGTGAAGATCATTAAAACGGGCGGTGTTAGTTATAAACTGACATATTGCTTCATATATTTTGAAATAATTAGTTTTGTTGAAGGATGATTTTAATAGAATAACATTTTTATTAAATGGAATATTTAGTATTTTAAATTGATTAATCAGGACGTTTCTATGAGAGTTAGAGTAAATGATTACAGGCTTCCTTAAAAGTCACTTGTGGAGACAGAGAGAAACAGTAGAGAGTGTAACACATTTTCTTTGGAAGAGATAAGAGTGTAACTGTGGAAAACCTGCTCTTAAAAAAGAGGGCTTCTGTGCGTTGACTAATTGTCGATGGTATTTTTAAATGGTTCCCTGTTAAACTGATTCTTAGCTCTTTTCTGAATATAGAATTTCGTTTTTTAAACAAAGCAACGGTGATTTTGCTGTAAGTTCCTTCCATTTTCGAATCATTGTTGGATAAAAAGAATCTTGACAAGTAGCACTTTTATCGCTGTAGGCGTACATATCATTTCTAGTGTTACTACGAAGATAATGTTGAGCATTATGCGGTATATCTAGTATATCTGTAGTATATCTCTTTCATTTCTATATGCGGGACACTGGAAGACAAAGTGTTTAAGATTCTCTTTTACTCTAATGGATAGTGAAAGCGTCAAACACGACTCACATAGGAGCTAGATACACATTTACGCTGGTGAAAGTAATAATATAACGCTGGAAAATTGACTCTTAACTGGCAGTACAAAGCATGAAGACGTCTATTGGATGAAAATGGGATTGTGTTAGCGTATCCACTTATGCTAACGTAAGTCTTAATTCTTTTCGGAATTAGACAGGTCTCCGTCTTGAGCATATATTTGGATTTTTTACTAGGAGTTCGTTCCAAGCACGAATTACTAAGGGGAAGAACGTTGACTGAAAGCTAGCAGTTTTCCCCTTATTATCGCACAGCTACTCTCTGGTGTTTCTTCGAAGATAATGGTGATGTGACGCGGGTTCAACTGAATGCACATGGTGCTGCTCGTGGATTTTTACAAAACCATGACGTATTTTGAAAAACATAGACATTCGATTGACATAGAATAAATCTCTAATTCGAAAGCCAGTTCAAATCGTCCAATAACTTGACTTTATCAGAACCTTCCATTGCTCCGCTTGTAGTAATGGCTATTTGGTATTGAAGTGAATGCAATTTATTTAGATTGTTTTGGGCTGTTAACGAGTATATTTCGCTGCCATAACTTAAGATGGATAAGATGAGGATGGATAACTATATCTAGTACCTGACTTCCTACATCCCATTTTAAGAGCCTCATATAGTTATGAATACGACTCACTCTCCCAATTACATCGCTTATGTGAGCGTCCCATGATAAATTTGATGTAGTAGAATTTCGATGTAGATTGCGTACAACAATGCTGAATGTTTGTTTCATCTAATGTACGATTTGTCGTTTTTTGTGAAAGACAGAATGTAGACAAGTCGATGTTGTTTGCGTAGCGAATAACACACGCAAGATAGAAAGATCCAAGCAATTCTTCTGATATTTGATCGATAATGTGAAAATCACTAAATTCTGGGTATAAGTTGTCGTCCGAATACAGCTGGTCTACACTTTCTCTTTTTTGGATTCATCAATACGCAGTTTCTTCAAAGAACTACGATAATCAAAACAGTCTTCAAGTGGCGGCTTAAACGCTGAGCTGTTTCGTGTCGCCTGGAAAAGTTAAACGTAGAAACCTAAAACTTGCTTAAAGTTATCTACCAAAATTTTCTAATTTAACCTCAGTTGATGATACGAACTCGATCTTCGCATTTTTCCCAGTTCCTCGTGTGTTATACATAGTGAAATTGCTTTGACCTTTCGGAATGAACAAAAATAAAAATTACATTCAGTTCCCAAGTCAAATGATAAATGCAATAGCGCTCACTTTTAGCCATAAATGAAATCAAAAATGTCTTGCGGTATGATAATGTGGCAATTGAACAATAATTCGTATCGACACTAATTGGACCCAGGAAAATCGGGTCTACTGATGAACTGGATTGACTCTTGTTTTGAATCTGAATTGAGAAATCATTATTCAAACGCTTTCAAATTTTCAAACTTTTGCAAAATGACAGATATGTTGCTGCAAAGTGACATTTCATGTTCATTTTAAAAGATATAGAGCAAAGAAAAGCGCAGCTTGTCTCATACAGTTTTTTTTTGTAACGATCGTTTATGTAGAACTCTATTCTTCATTCAGCAATATCAGCTACGTTCGACAAGGGTAATATATCGTAGTTCTCGTACTAATTGCTGTGGATACTTTGATGCAGTGTTTTGATAAAAGGAGTATCAGACAATAAAAGACCCGAGCCTTCTACTCACTCTCATGCTACTGCTTTTAACCGTCACTACCCAGAATCTCCAGTATTGATATAGACAAACCCACATATAACTGTACACGTCCCCCTTGCCCCCGAAATTATGGCTCTGTATG
>CAJNOQ010006724.1:0-13261 GCA_905250885.1 Didymodactylos carnosus
CATTTCTGTGAGGTTAAAAATAGATAGATTCGTCTCTTCGCTTCAATTCTTTCATCAATTCGTCAATAGTTTTTCGCGAAAGAAAATAAGGAGGAATCTCTCTCCTTTTTGTGTGCATCCGCAGGGGTCGGACAGTGAGTATTTACACAACAAATCAAACGTGTTTAGTTGTATTTCAGTCAGTTTTTTACGAATTCCTAAAAGTAACGGCGAATTGAGGTGAGAAGTATGCGAACCGATGCGAAGAGACGAATATGTGTATTTTTAATCTCATAGAAAAATTTCTGGTTCCTGACATCAATTCGTATTTTACGAATTCGTAAAAATAACGGTGAGTTGCGGTGAGAACTATGTGAAGAGACGATTCTTACTTTTCTTAACACTTTCGGTTATGATCTGTTTCGGTTATGATGGGTTCCGGTTAACCGAAACCGGTGCATGCCTAAACATAGAAGACGTTTATTTAGCATGTTAGAAAGAGTACTGCTAAAGGAAAAGCAATGGTGGATACACTAAAATTAGAGATACCTATATTTGCTGTGTGTCGGATTTCATTTTTCAACTACATGTAAAAGAACCAGTCGATTATTTAAGGGGGTTTTTACTTCATTTCTGTGTATTTCCTTTATATATTGTTCGAGAATGGATGTAAAAGTCGAAATATCAGTATATTAAAGTAATAAGAATTTATTACTATGAAATTCTATACACTGTAAAAAGAATCGCACGTTTAAACCGTGATAACCTGACAGTTTAAACATCAAAATCTGACGCTTTTCTAAGCCTGATGTTTTATCCGTTCTAACCCGATACTTTAACTAACCTGACGGTTAAAATGCCTGGTCAACATGACGTTTTAACCGTTTGGTTACAAAAACGTCAGGTTAAAACGTTTCATATGTCTGTATCATTTAATTTAACATAAATTTCTACATCTAGATCACATCTATTTTAGTTTTTCGATGCTTCCTCGGCTAGGGGATCTAGAAATACCCTTTTTGACGGAAAACACGAAAATTGAAGATTACACATTATCAAACCACTTCGGACACTTCTAATATAGATATTCGTGATCATCGTGGTCGATTACATATTACCAGGTGGTTTTGGAAAAAATCAAAAGTTCTCCAGATATCCTGGAGAGAACCTCAGGCCTCAAAAACCTGACCGAGACATTTCGCGAAACTAAGTGTCTGAAAATGTTCCTGAGCATCCCCTGACATAGTTTCAATGCAAAAGAAAACGAAAATTTTAGGAGCCAGGAAAGGGTCTTATTCGCCCTACTCCTTTAGCTCACTTCTCACAAATCTTGGTTATATCATCCTTATAGATATAATGTACAGTTAAAGACAAGTAACTGCTTGAAAAATAAGTTCCGGAATCTTCATTGTTCGATAAAAATATTGCCGCGATTTATTCAATTTTAGTAAAAAAAGACCGTACTTAGATGTAATTTATAAAGCAAAATCACAAAAAAGAAATAGTAAATCATTCATTACATGTGATTTCTATCCGAATTGCAGCACTAAAAGTAATGATGAAGTTTAGAAGAAAACAGACAAATGTACTTTACAGTAAATAGAGAAACTAACATTCTTTTTTAACAGTACAGTAAAATAAAACCTAACATCATCTGTCAGACGACACTCTTTCCATTAAAGAAGATTATTTCAACAAAATAATAGGTAACAGGTCAAAGCAAGATCTTGATATTCTACTCTACAAATATATCCAACGGTAAAAATGCTCTTACACAATAATTCGGCATATCCACTACTTGTGTAATGCGTAGATCTACCGCCACACTACACAACATGTAGGCTTCCTCACGTGTTAGACCTTTTATATCACCGAGATAGCGAATCATATCACGAACTGCATTTTTTGTTGCATCAAGCAGCGTGTCTGCTATACCAAGAATTGTATAGTAGCCTCTACTGCTGACACGAGCATTTGCTTGCGAAGGGATACAAATTTGAGGAGAATTGACATGCGGCATATTTTTGAGAACAGAAAGTCGCACTTGTACACTGACAGGCGTCTCAATTGCAGTACCTGCAACTTCTCCATCGCCCTGCGCAGCATGTCCATCTCCTAAACTGAATAATCCGCCCTCACATTCAATTGGCAACAGCAACTTTGTTCCTTCTACGTTGTATTTTGTGTCAATATTGCCGCCGGTTCTATATGGCGGAATTGTGCTGAAAGCCCCTTTTTGGCCTCTAGCAACACCACATTCACCGCAGAATGGTCTTAACGGTATATGGATTCCTTCTTTGAACCATGCAGACTCCCCCTCCAACTTCCATATTTTTAAAACAGGATTCGGAAATTCTTCATGTAATAAACCAAACCCTGGAATCAAACCAGTCCAACCCCAATCAGCCGTTTTTATTTTGAGGAACTCCACTTCCAAGACATCACCAGGCTGAGCATCTTCAACATAAATCGGACCCTTGACCTGATCCAGAAGCGAAAAATTAAAGTTCTTGATGGCGTCCGACGTTGACTCTTTATTAATTTGAGAATTGCTTGCGTCTACACAATCGAACGAAACTATGTCGCCAGACTGGATACGTGCAACTGGTGGAATTGAGTTGTCCCATGTAAGATGACACTGGTGTGCGTGAATATGAATGTTTTTTGCCATGGATGGTACGTTTCTTTAGTTCTGACTAGCAACCTTATCACTCTCAAAAATATATGAAACAATGGGCAAAGTGTTAATATAGGCTGAGATAACAAACTCTGTACGGTATCTAGAAAACAACGTGTTCACAACAGTCCTAATAATAATGATAAACAATAGATAGTTCTGTAGTTCTTTTCACCAGTAATTAAAACCCTAAAAAATCTTTCTTTGCACCAAATGATTACAATGATAAAAGTACAGAAGCAAAACTCGATATGAAAATTAACAATAAGATTTCTTTGGATAAAAGCTTTACCACTGAGGTGTTTAGATATGGCCTCCGCTATATCATGTCCTTGAAGAAGAAGAGCACGCACTTTGTGAAGTACACAGACAAGATGAAATATTTACTTAGACAATTCTTAAGGAACTGTAGATAAATAATTCAGAGTGAAATTAACGATGTAGATGACGCCAGTAAATGGCGTAATGAGGTAGGAGGAAAGACGTTTCTTCTAAGGAGCAAATATAGAAGCAGTTTTTCAGCATTTACTCTCTTCCGTTCTTCTTCTTTTCTTAGTGTTTCGAGACACCTATACGTAAATAAATGATGTAAGGTATACTATCTCGGAATACCACGTTTGTTAGTTATGAAAGCTTTTTCATTTATGCAAATTGACATGCTCTTCGATCTGATATTGTCAAATTTCTCCAGGAAAAAATCGTTGTCTGTACATATTGGATATGGGACCCCAGCCCGCGCGCAGGTCTCGGAAATCTGAATCGAACTGTCGATTCAGACTTTCAGCGATCTAGACAGCTTAACCTGAACCTTCCCAAGCAAAAGAAAAATCGATAAGCTAGCTCAACCTAAATAAAGCGGTACATTTAGCTAGCTCAAGCTAGTTAGATTTTTTCTTTTGCTTGGATTGCTTAACGTAGAGTTAAGCTACATGTTATTTCAAAGAGAAGTGTCTGTCCTATCGGAACTTCTTGATTCAAGAAGCTGCAGAGCAAGAAAAAAACAAGAAAAAGCAAGAAAAAACAAGAAAGTGGGACACTTCTTGCTGCAAGAAGTATTTCTTGCTTTCCGGTCTCAAGATCTTGAGCCAAGAAATGTAAAAAGACACTTCTTGTAGTTCTTGATCCAAGATCTTGAGGCAAGAATGCAAGACGTACCTTTCTTGCCCTTCTTGCCTCAATAAGATTATTTCTTGTGTTTCTTGATCCAGGAAATAGGTCCTTGCAAGAAAACAAGAAATATTTCACTCGTTCTTCGATTTCTTTTATCCTATGGTCATTTCAATTTCGGTGATAGGAAAAGCACGGCTTCTTTTGAAAGATGCACGTGTATTTGTTGCTATATATATTTAGGCTATATACTCTCTAACGTTTATCAACGTAGAAGAATTTAAATCACAGACACATGTGTGATTGAAGATATTTACATTTATTCTTCTCGTTTTAAACGGGACGAAAAAACAGCGTCTGTTATATAAGGCACTTATTTCCTGCAACGGTCTTGAGGCCAATTTATACCAGAGATAGAACATCGAAAAAGAATATCGATATATTTTTGCCGAGAACTTTCTGACATGTTCTTCTATGGGTTTTCTGAAAAACTCCAGTTTTCATTTGCACACATTACGACCCCCCGAAAAAATGGTCCGAGCAAGCTCAAAAGTTTATCATAGATACTTCAGACCCTATCTCAGATTGTTTTTTTCTTTTAGGAAAATATTCTTTCCTTCTCGAGATGTCCGAAAAATACTGAAAATCCCATATAAAAAACCGGTTTTTCATTTTGAAAATCTTCGCACACCGAAAGTTGAAGTCGAAAACGCTTTTTAAAGAAAGAGCGAACCTGAGATAGGGTGTGAAGTATCTGAGGCAAAATTTTGGGCTCGATCAGACCATTTTCCAAGAAGTCGTAATGTGTGCCAATTGAACGGACCATTGAAAAAAATGCATAATGAGAAAAACACATATTGTACACAGGGCTCTGTTCCCAGGGCATTGGCGTCTATGCTTATATCTCTAAGAAGACTCATCGGAAAATTCTGAAAAACATCTCATTTGGAAGAGCACACTTTCTTCTATCATGCTATATATAAGAAAAAACTTTGAATATATAGGAAAAATTTACGAACCTAAAAAATTGAGATTTTCCAGGCTTTGAAGGATAAAATTAAAAACCACATCATTTTTTCAGGGAAGGTCATGAAGAGCTGGGAGTAGTCTCATTTTATAGGCCAGACTTTCCTTTACATTATGTTCAGCTTAGAATGACAACTTCTGCGCAAAAAAGAGGGCGGCGGGGTATCCTTAAATGATGAAATCTAACGATTTTCTCGATGTATAGGCTCACTCAATGTTTACTGTGCAAAAATCTCAAAATAAAAATGCAAATGCATCGAGGATTGATGTTTTTTAAAACAATTGTAAGTATCCTCGCTGTAAGATCGCTTTGCTGTTAGAGACTTTCAGGATATAGCAACGATCAGTTCAGTTCGGTTCTGTTTGACTCAGAGAGAATTGGAGCTCAGCCATTCCGCCTCATTCACAGGATATTAGAGTGGCTCTAATAACGAACGACATCATGGAGAAACTCCACTTGCCGCAAATCCAATCTTGGCGACTTTATTTCCATCAAAGCTACGTTGCCCAACTTGCAAGTTTCCAGCTTCTCACCCGAAATTTCCTAAATATCCTCAATATCGTAAATATCCTAAATATCCTAAATATTCTCAATATAATAAATATCCTAAATATGCTAAACCTGCAAAACACATATGTCGAACTGATTCACAGACTAAGCCGTTTAGGATATCTAGGATATTTAAGATATATAGCATATTTAGGATCTATAGGATATTTAGGATATTTAGGACATTCAGGATATATACGTTTTTCTGTATGTGCTAAACATTCGGCAAGTTCATTTTTTGTACTGTGAAAGTAACTTGCAGCAAGTTCAGATTCTCCAACATATGTAACGAACTGATCCTAGCGATAATATCTACGGGTATACATTCTCTGACAGTCCAAGCGTGAATGTTTTCTTCACATACGGCAAACGTTACCTTATCGGTAATATTATTATATCGGGCTACTTGATGTTTCTGCGTCAACACATCATCTTTTCTCATGAGGTACTGGATGTTCTGCAGAACCTTTTTCCGAAAATATTTTTTCTATCTGGGAAGCTCAATGCTTCTTCACGAGAACGTCCTCTTTTTTCTCTGCAGGTTTCTTGACGAGAACTTCATCTTTTCTTTTGACACAGTCGATGTTTCTTCATCAGAACTTCATCTGTTCTCATGATGTGCCGGATGTTTCTTCACCAGAAGTTAGTCTTTTCTCTTCGGATACTTGGCGTTCCTGCACGAGAATATTGTGGATTCCCTTGAAAAACTCGATGCTTCTTCACGAGAATTTCAGCTTTTCCGTTGAGAAGCTGAATGTTTCAACACGACAAGGTCAATGTTTTTCTTGAGAAGCTCGGTGTTTCTTTACGGGAACGTCATGTTTTCTCTTGAGATACTGCATCTTTGCTGGCGAGAACGTCATGTTCTTTGTTGAGAAACTCGATGTTCCTGCACGAGAACATAATCTTTTCTCTTGTGGTACTTGATGTTTCTGCACGATAGTATCATGTTTTCTCTTGAGAAACTCGATGTTTTTATCACGGGAACTGCATATTCTCTCGTGAGGTACCCGATGTTTCTTCACGAGAATGGCATCTTTTCTCTTGGGCTGCTTGATGTTTCTGCACTCGAGCATCATCTTTTGTTTGAAAAACTCGCTGCCGGATGTTTCATCACGAGAACGTCATCTTTGTTCTTGAAAAACTCATTGTTCCTGCAAGAGAATATCGTGGATTCTCTTGAGGCACTGGATGTTTCTCCAGGAGAGTTTGGTCATTTTTCTTGGGCCAGTTGATGTTTTTGCGTCAGCACATCATCTTTTCCCTTGAGAAACTCGATATTTCTTCACGAGAACATAATCTTTTCTCTTGAGGTACTTGATGTTTCTGCACGATAGTATCATGTTTTCTCTTGAGAAACTCGATGTTTTTATCACGGAAACTGCATATTTTCTCGTGTGGTACCCGATGTTTCTTCACGAGAAGTTAGTCTTTTCTCTTACGATACTTGATGTTCCTGGTTGAGGATATCGTATTTTGATCTGTAACTGTAGGAGTCGAATCGCGCCGTGATTTCCTCGACTCACACCTACTATAGGGAAGTCTAAAGCTGTTGAGGCACTCGATGTTTCTCCAGGAGAGTTTGGTCATTTCTT
Organism: Didymodactylos carnosus; assembly: GCA_905250885.1. Taxonomy (NCBI): domain Eukaryota; kingdom Metazoa; phylum Rotifera; class Eurotatoria; order Philodinida; family Philodinidae; genus Didymodactylos; species Didymodactylos carnosus. Next base: position 6,935 of record CAJNOQ010006724.1, read on the forward strand.
TTGGGCTAGTTGATGTTTTTGCGTCAGCACATCATCTTTTCCCTTGAGAAGCTCAATGTTTCTTCACGAGAACGTCAAGTTTTCTCTTGAGATGCTCGATGTTTCTTCACAATAACTTCATGTTTGCCGTTGACAAATTCGATGTTTCTTCACGAGAACATAATCTTTTCTCTTGGGGTACTTGATGTTTCTGCACGATAGTTTGTCGACTATTTGCCGTCGAAATGTGTAAATTACGTAACTTATCAGTGACCTTCGAATCAGTTGGATATGAGTGTATGTGGCTGATGCTCCTTTGATTACCCACACCCTCACACACACACACAGTCACACCACCACAGACACACACCCTCAAGATGAGCAAGTAATTGAAAATGCTGATGGAAAATTGTTTATCAAACTGAGCAGAGAATATTTTTTGAGCATCTTAACATCAAATGGGAGTTTTCGATGCAAATCTGTACTTGAATTACATATGAGTGGAAACATCACATTGAAATGGACATTTTCATATTAAATTCATGAAGTGATGGGCGAATTCGCACTGTTTAAGGGATATGTTGTTAGGAGTAACATGAGAGTTGAGTTCCCTCGTTCTTGTGCGCGCACTAAGCAGAACTGAACTGGTGATTGCGCTTCGCTTTTATAAATAATATGTCTAAACTATATAGAAGATAGCATTGTTTAAAAATAATTCGAATAGATTGGTGAAAATCGATCGATTCATATCTTTGTTCAACATTTGATTCCTGAGTGAAATCATTCAGATCAATGATTTCACCGAGAATGTGCAGGAATTCTGTGATATTTTGATTTTAATATATATTGAAATATATCAATTAAAAATGTCAATATATTACCAATCAATGAAAAAAAAGTAATTTGATAGCTAACATCTAATTGATGATGATTTGAAATGTTCGAATCTGCATTGGATTGAGAGTGATTGTCGTCACGTTCGACGAGTATTGCTCTTAAAAATAAAAAAGATATAGACATAATATCATTCGAGACATGTTTTAATGAAAATGTAACTTACGAAACATATCGATATGTGACGATTCTTGATCTTCTGTTATCCAGTCGAGTCGATGCAACTCGGACAATGGTAAATTGGCAGTTAATATTAATTCAGTCATCTCATTTATGGTACCAATACTTTTGAACAATGTTTGAAGATCGATGGTTACCGGTTTTGAGTAGAATTCATCCTCATTCAACTCAAAATAATGTTCAACACGCACAAGATATTGTTTGGGAGCTAATTGATCGAATGTTAGTAAGTGTACATTTAATGGCATCGCATCCGACAGAGCTGACCAACTTTGACGAAACATATCCGAATAATTCGTATAAGACGATGTGTTCGGCAAGGAATAAGTCGCCAGAGGATGCATAAACAATTGTTGAGCACCGGTTCGATGTAATCGAGCACTATCTGATGGTCGATCAAAAAGAAGAATATGTTTGCCAGAAACAACAAGACCTTTGTCATAAGCAGTTTCATTTAAAGCTTCCCGAACACCCATTGCATCGTCGTGTAATATTCGACGATGAACCATAATTTCAATTGATCCATCATACATACTTCCACCACCTTGGGATCGATCTACGGAACATTGAATGAAAAATAATTTCCAATAATGAAAAGACTTTTTATCGAAAACTGTCGCTTACCAGTAAGAATAGTTAATTGTCGGTCTTGATCTCGAATCCAAATACGACTATTAATTGGATAATAATTGCTACTAATGGGGTCATCAGGTACATAATGCCATGTTGGTCGATAATCACGAATACGTTCGAGAACTTGACGTCCGTTAGCATCAGTATAATATTTCTTTTCACTATTAATATCGGTATTGTAACGAATAATAATCTCTTTGCCGATATTATCGTCTACTGGAATTGGTCCAACTATCCATTCATTTTCAATTGCTGATGTATTACGGTAGAGACTGAACTCTTGACTAGCCCATTCATTGAAAACAATCGATGCTTTTTGTACGGTATCTGTTTTCGTACAATTTCTATTGTTATTTTTCGAAATAAAACAATCTTTAAGAAAATCATCTATTAAACAGAATTACTCACATGCGACGTGCAACACTCACTGGCAGTGCCTCCGGAAACAACGGTCGAAAGATGTAAGCACCTGATGCTGGTGAAAGTGTAGTACTATTAGCATGAGCATAACCTTGAATAAAAAGTATATGAAAACTTCTACTATCTTGAACAGATCTAGATCAAAGGTATGAGCAATATTACTTACTAGCATACCAGTATAAACCTTGTTCAGTAAACGATACTGTTAAATTCGTTGCTAATTTGACAATATGCTTCAAATCGCCTCGATCATTAAATTCCATACGCAAATACTAGTAATAACAAAATAATCTATCGGCATGAGCATTCAAAAGTTATGTCCTACTTCGTTCTGTAGAATACACGCTTCATTTGTCGTTGTTGTCACTTTCTGATGGTCGATTTTCTTCGTATCAACTATTACAAAGAAACGACATTTATCGGTGATTTCAAAATTAAACAACGGTAGACGGCTGGTTCAAACTCTGGCCTTTACCTTTCGCTTCAAAATAATAGGTACTGTAACCAAGCGCTGGCAATGATGCCTGAAATAGATACTGGTTTTGAGCAGAACTTATTCGACCAGGAATATTTTTCGTTGTGTCAGGAATCAGAAGATACTATAGAAGAAAGGAAAATAACGATTTCATTTTTTTGTCATGCATCGTTGATTGTGTACCTCAGCTGGAACAAGATTTCCTATTGGATCATAAATTAAATATTGTTTAGTCACGGATACACGATAATAAATTGTTACTGGATGAATAGTGGGATTCCAAAGTGTCAATGTGAACTACAAAGTGAATTGAGATAATCTCTCATATTCCATTTCAACAACAAAGAATCATCTCAAAACATTAGATTGTAATCCATTACAATCATATCTGAGTTAATCATTTATGTTAATTGTGTATAAGAATTCCACGTACTTGCTTCTGTCCTTCAATTGGAAGACATGCACTAATATTCGAATATGGACAGAGAAATTGGTAAGGAATTGATGTCGTTCGACCTTCTTTAGACAATAGTTTCGCATAGGCATCATTGATCACTTCCTAAAGAATACTCATTTCGTTGCACCACAATTGCATATTATAAGACATACTATTGCTCGATCGATACCATCGGAGAGTCGTTGAGCATAATCATTAGCTACATGTTGCTTCGATGTTCCACTAACTGCATCATGATGTTGAGCAAGTCCCATTGCTTCACCTGTTTAATACGATTAACGATTGATAGATTAAATGAATGTACGTTTTTCTTACTCAAATCGAAAATGATGTTTCGTAGATTCGACTGTGAAAATCCATTTAGTTGACGAGTTACTTGAAGAATATTATTAGCATAACGTTCGTAACGTTTTAATGCTGGTCTTGAGGTATAATAACCTGTCCAGTATACAAATGGAGTACTGGCATATGGAAAGAAATCATCGGTTTTCGTTGACCATTTTTTTCCCGCTTTATTCAAGGCGTATAAATAGCATGACGGTGTTGAATAAAAGACGTTGACGACACTACCATTCTCTTGCTGAGAATATAATCTCGGATAAAGTTAATCAAAGATGTGACAATGACATACCTGAAGATTAACATAATGAATTAATTTGTCTAAATTTTTGAAATTTTCATGAGCATTCTGACCATAAAAATCACCGCCCATTGTCATGATGATATGATTGGTGGCATAAACTTCAGCCTACAATCAATACAAACAGAATTTGCGAGAAAAACTTCTTTTTGAGCGAACTTGAACTAATGCCTCCCCGATGAATGTTTCAACACGTTGCGGTACATTGTAGTCGTGCAAACTTTTATCATCCTAAAATCATTGAATTCATCAAGAAAATAGAGAGTTAATAAAACAATGACGCACCATAATTGGCGGATCATCGCAGGTAATATCAAAACAAAATGATGGTGGACCCATGTAATAAAGTGGCAGAATACCCGTGAAAAGCCAACTTTGACGATCTACGAACATCTCAATGTGAAATTTTGAAGATTTAAAATGAGAATTCATCGTAATATTCGCGTTTTTCAGAAGAAATCTGATCGGATCAAAATAGTCGAAAAAGCACTAACCTAAGTTGACACTTGCTTGCCACACCATTTCTCTAGTCCTTTCCACAGAACGACGTATCAGATCATGATAATCTGCACGCCCAAAAAATAAACCATCAAAGCCCATCTACAGAGAAATAATATTTGTATCAAGTATCAGATCTTCGATAAAAAGTAACCTGTGCAAAGAGCGAAGCAACTTCTCGCGAATGACCGAATGGATCGATTTGCCAGCCAATTTTTGGTCGTGCGCATTCACCAAATGTGTCAAGCAAGAATTCGGCACCTAAACTATGTTGATCAATAATCGAATTGTAATGTGTTGCTGCTTCATCAATCATGGACCAACCGCCCGAAATAAACTCCAGACGACCTATATATATATATCTGAATATATGTATTAAATAATATAGATTCGACTGATCGGTACCTTCATTAACCAGTTGTTTGACTGTGTTACGTACGTCGTCCGATTGTTGATTCCACCAACGCCAAAAAAAGGCCATTTCGACATAGATATATCGACGATCGGGATTTTCCACTAATGCCTGCACAACTGAATCAAGAATATATTGAACACCTCGTCTAACAATTTCTCCACGCGCTAAAACATCAACTCATAAAACAATTCATGGTTATCTTGCGAATCAAGCTATAACTCACATCCATAGTAATATTGATCGACTGTTTTTAGCCAACCAACATCGTCGTGTGTATGAGCAACAATATGAACATTGAGTTTATCAGGTTTACCCAAGTTGCATGACTAAAATATATGACTATGTATCTATTTGAAATATTTGATATGAAGGCGTGCTTTCTCACATCATAACCACAACCGTTTGATAATTTGTATGGTGCTGCAAGACTTTGTGTCACAATAAAAAGAAGAATTCCACAAAACTTTATCGCGTACATGGTCTATAAATGTAAGTCATATCATTGTAATATTAATGATGGTAACAGGCTTCTAACTTTCAGATGATTCTCTCTATAAAAAAAATAGAAGTTGTGTGTGCTTAAGTTTGAAACTCAAAGATAAAAATGTTATTTATCAACTATTCATCTGTGCTACTCAAGGTAGACAGCGAAAGATGATAATATCTACCTTTCTTCAGTTCTGTCAACACGGTGAGCTCTATCTCATGGTACATTTAGATTTCCAATAGTCCAAACCATGTCATTGAAACCTCCGAATACTGTTTTTTCGACTAATATGAAGAATCTGATCATACCATTGGATAGTACTTATTGAATCGTACTTAGAATCAAAATAGACACGTTTATAACAGCTGCCCAGGTAAAAAAATTAGACATAGATCTAGTAAGATCTTACTGTCTGATTATTCGACTTGGAATATTTCTCAAATAAAATCATTTTTTTCTCTTCACAAACGTATGTCAACAGAGTAAATGTTGATAAATAGAAAAGAAAACGTTTATATAGCATTGAGATACTTTTTGTTTCTAGAAACGGCATATAATGGTGACGAATGAATCAGAAAAATCATTTTTGTCCTGTCTTATCAAAATAACATCACTCATTTTTTTGTAATGTTACTTTAAGTTAAGTAAGACGACACGTTACGCACACTAAAAAAATAATCTACATATTGTAAAACTTGGGAAAATTACTCTGTAAAAAAAGGTATATTAATGAGCTCTTAGAGGGTTTATGAAAGTGTAAGATATAATAAACCCTTTCATACACACTTTCAAAAGGGTTCAGGAGATGATTTAGGAAATCTATTCTAAACGCTAAAAGAGTTTATTAAAGGATTTAGGAATTGCATCACAAATCCTAAAGTAAGTAATATAAACTAAAAAAATATTTACAGTTCATTTATCAATCGATCCTAATAATCTAAAATAAGATAAATTAAAACAAATATTTACTGTTCATTGAATTAATACTTACTCACTGCCACAGTTATTTTGTAAAATTGAATTTATTACAGAGGAATGTCGAGACTCATCGGCTTAAACGCGCGTATCGCGATGACGTTTTGACCACAGTATTATTAACTTTTCTCAGTCATCAGGTTAGGTACACTGTTAATCCGCTTTATTTTCTAATTTATAAAAAATCGATTTTGAAAATTATAATCGATTTTAGCACGTTTATGAAATCTTAGACGATTTTATGACAAATTAGACAACGTTTATTTTCTATTTT
>CAJNOQ010006725.1:0-13261 GCA_905250885.1 Didymodactylos carnosus
TAAACGTGTGTTAAGAGGTCATCTAGGCTTTCAATAATTTTTCTGTTTAGATCTACTCTGTCTCTTAAACTGTATTACACTTCTGTTTTCTCTCACAATGTATGTGTTATAGTAGCGATTCTTCTTAAAAACTTTTTAGTTTAGGTTATCATGAGGTGTCTCCGGATGCCACAAGTCCTTTTGGTGCTTTTTTGTGATATCCTACCTTTGTGTAAAATAAAATTTCAATTCAATTCAATAAGTGTATGCGGAAACTTATAAAAACTTGTTGTCAAATGTAGTTGGTTTCCAAAATCCTGAAGGATTTCTATACATTGAGCCATTTAACTGTAGAATGGCATATAGTAAGTTCACAACATTTCTCTGCTGCAAACGCCCACCAGAGGGAGGCGGTCGGATAGTTTTCTCGCGAACCGCAGGAAGACTTGAGTATTGTCGTGGATTCAAAAGTGATGCAGGATCTTTTGCAGATATAAGTTCCTAAAGTCAAGCGACCGAGCGAGTGCAGACGAGTGTTATCTTGTTTCTTTTTCTATCCTACACAAGGACCACCATTTTTCTTTTCTGATTAATAATGCTGAAGCGAATGGCAGTCCAGAAAGAGAGATGTCGGTAAGTTTAGTAAATGAAAGCTAATTCTCGGTACCTGTGAAATATAGAACGCAATGGAGAATGATCTGTTGTTCTCAAAATGCGCTCGCTTCTCATATGCAAAGTCACTTATTCGATGTATTAAGACTATCATGCGCAAAAGAAGCGCTACTGTAACGCTACTGAAGGCTAATGGGTGATTCTTCTGATAGTGTACAGTTCGAAAGCAATAGAAATAGTACAACTCGAGTGCCGGATGACGAATATCCCGTTTAAAAGTTTTTAAAACAATGGCATCATGGTGTTCTATATCTGTGGGAATCCCGTTTCCCAGCAGAACAGACATCTTCTGGGCATTTTCATCACTTTTCAGCAAAACACTTTCATAAGCTGGTACCGTCACCAGATTACAATCTTGATGAGTACTGCAAAAGCTGCTCAATCGACTTTCTCCTAACCTGATTTAAATTCCATAGGTGAAAAGTACAATCCATAGCAAGTTTTTTGCCGGAAACTGCAGCTCTACAACCCAAGTAGCTGTTGAGATATTCAAGCTTTAAGAAAAGTTGCTATTTTTTGGGTAGTAATTAGGATCAGTTAGCGTTTAAGCTTGAGTATGTTATTTTTCTAATGGCTTGACTCAGACACACGAAAATTTCAGCACAAATACAGCTGGTATTAGGTTAAAAAACAGTGCAATTCCGGACGTCAGAGGTCCTTTTATTATCAAATTATAGATGGCGCTACTGCTAGTACTTCACCATTCATTATCTTGTGCGTAATCAGGTCAGCAAGGCTCACCCTTTTAGGATGGATACTAGAAGGGTGGAGTGATAAAACGGGAAAAGAAAAACTTTGGGCTTCCGAGAAGAACGCGAGCTATTGGGTTTTTAGTGAAATTTCGGCAACGACGGATATACTCATTGCATATAAAGCCTACCGCCATTTACATTGACATTTGATGTCAGTGACAAACATTATCTCATATGATAGAGCTCAGCAAGCTGAACCGAATGATAGAAATCGCAAATCTCTAGCCTCGTTAGAAAAAACGTTATAGGCATTTTACCCTCGCAGCGGAAAAATGCAACTTCGTCATTTTCCGCCGACTTTGGCCGAGTTTGTAGAATGTCTGCGGACCACATTACCTAAAATATAGGCCCTTGAACTTGGCAAAAAATGGAAGTGCATGTCGAGTTCTATATATTTCCCTGAAGAAAATTTATGCTGCACCTTGGGATCTTGAGACAGAGATTTCTAAAAAATCCGGTTTTCTAGAAAATCTAGTAATCTTAAAAACTCTTTCAGTTTGCCAAGTTCAAGGTCTATATTAGATAATGTGATCCGCAGACGTTCTACAAACTCGGCCAAAATCGGCGGAAAATGACGAAGTTGCATTTTTCCGCTGCGAGGATAAAATGCCTATAACTTTTTTTCTAACGAGGCTAGAGATTTGCGGTTTCCACCATTCGGCTCAGCTTGCTGAGCTCTATGTACAAAAAATATATTCGTTTTCTATCCCTGTTGCCACCATACAATCATAAATATTGGATGACGATGACCTTCCAAAACACAAAACTTTGCTCAAATTTTTGATTTTCTATCAGTATATATGAGGTAGTGTATAACACTAAGTGTATAACATCGCTATGTTCGTAGATAGATGTTTAACCGAGCAAAGTTCATGATGTCAATAGACAGTGGACTGTATGAATAATACAACAATTCGAAAACAGCACATTTTTGTTGTTTTTAAATAAAGTTCGTCCTGGAACTTTTTGAACGGCCTACGTATTCATCAATCAAAACTATTTATATTTACTACGTATAACTGTCTGCTATTAACTTTAACTGGAGCTTAGCTAAATGAACTGAGTTATATGTGGGTTAACTTGGCAATATCACTATTTGCGCCATGACAGTGAAGATTTCTTGGATTTGTCTGTCTTTCATGATCGATTATTCTTCGGTCAGGTTAGTGTCAAGCGATAAAAAGAAAGCATATGCAATTCAGGATGTATTCAGCTAATAAGACAGAGCTAACAACTGGTTATCACTCGAAATTGGATAACTCTCGAAAAAATATTGCAAATAATTCATCTTTAGGTACCAGTTGATTGTGTGTCATAACCGTCGTTTGTGATTGTGCAATTTTGTATTGAAGGAAAAAAGACCATGTAACCATGATCTTAATTTCTAATAGTGTTTCACCATGCTTAACGTTCTTCATCGGTGACGGTTACTCGTTTTTTTCTTCAAACCACCGGCACTCGCAGGGTATCTTCTGTTGCAGTGAGACATGTGGGCTGAATGATTGTTCACATCACTAACAAGAGAACGAGAAGAAGAATCAACAAAAATCCAAGGTTATTTTTTCTCTTTTCTTTCTTATGTTTCCTCAGTAACTTCTCAAACTCGCAAGCCGGCAAGTATTCCATTGTTATTACCGATGAAGAAAATAAAAACGCTATTTCATCGTCTTCGAACTGCTAGCGAGCGGCAAATAACCATAACTTTCGTCATTCATCATTATTTTTAGACATTTTTCCAGTAAGTTGATAAAATCTCCATTCAGTGGCTACTCGGATCGAATAAAAACCTATATCAACTTGATTCTTATACTTACTTATACGGAAAAATGCTTGTAAATTCAAACTCTTTTATTCTATATCCGATTTTATCTGAAAGCCGGGAAAAATTATAATATTATCATGTACGAATACGAAGGTTCGTGAACAAGCAGCTAATCATCTGCTTGAATTTCTCCAGTCAGTTTGACAAGTGATTCGGACAGGCACGACCATGAAACACATTCGACTACGGACTATCCTTCCTAAGATGCTGACTTCGACGAGCATACGCTGCAAATATACTGCAGCAAAATTCTCTGCTTCGACCATTTTTTCATCCAATACTGTAGACATCGTTGAACGGCAAGGCTCAAAATTGTAGCTAATGATGACCACTACTAGTAAGTAGGCGTTATAAAAAATATCATGCCTATCGGACGTGGGTTGACCGAAAAATCCAAGATTCATGGATAAAATTGAAAAAGTGTGTCTCCAGTCAAAACTTGGAAACCTTTTAACTCCATCCCAAAACAGCATGGATATTAACCAGCTTAAGAAGTTTTTCTACTCACTGAAGCCTACAAGATAAACATAGTCTGCGTTTAAAAGCGATTTATCACCTAGAGAGGTTCGTTCGTAAGCCAAGCTTATAATAAAGTGGTTACAGTTTTTTCCTATAGATGAACATGTATCCAACGGTAGTTTATCGGACTACTTCACCTGTCACAACACCAACGTACGCTTACACTGAGCGGTGTGAGCCCCTAGTGTCAACTCAGCAGCTTTACAAAGTAGTAGTGCCGACAGATAGTAGGAGTGACATTCTGCTGTCGGACACAAGAGCCATTCGTCGTGAATTGAACCAGATCAAGCGCGATGTTGGCGAATTGAAACGACGACAAACATCATCAACTTACTGTATTTTCAAACAGGATTATCCGACTGATGCGTATTCAATAAGTACCTCATCTTCATCCAAAAATCAGCAAAAGCCGTGCTCGCAAAATTCCATTTACTACTGTGATAGATGTGACAGCTTTGTCGAAGAACGAGTTTATGCACGGCGTTCAACGTTCAGACCGAAGACTGCTAGCACAACCTATCAGAATGATTACAGACGAGCATCATCGCCTCCCGCTCCTCTTGGGCACGTACGCTGTCCAGTATACTTGGAACGACAGGTGACATTGAACGAACTGCAAAAGCAATTTCCATCGTTATCACCGGCTGTCCATCACCGCACAAGCTGGATACCGACGGCGGCCAAGAACGCCTATCCGAATCGACAGTGGAAACTCAGTTTACTCCATCCGGAACCATGAATGACGGCCGTGAATAGAACTCATTATGATCCTGTTTTCTATCACTTGTGTGAATGTGATATCTAAACAAATAAATACCAATTCTGAACAGAAAAAGCTCCCTGAAAGAAATCGAGCGAATCTTGGTAATACTATGAGAGTTCGACAGTCCGTACAACGTTCTCCCTGATCGAGCGGAAATTTTCAAAGCTATAAAATGATGTCAGCGAATACTTAAGAATTTCACCGGGAGAAGCCTGCGATTGAATCGAGTGGATTTTAAAATTGTATATCAATTAACAGGGATAAATTGGCGATCCGATCAAGACCTCTCGAAACACATGCTATCACTAAAACGAAGACACACTGACAGCCGTTCGGGCATCTTTTCTGTGCGTGTGTGTAGCAATTAGTTAGGCTCATCGTCTCACAAAATACGACTTGAACAGTATACCAATTTTCGCCTAATTCTAAATCTTATGATGAGAAAAGTTGCAGTGTCCACAGTTTCGATTACTTGAAAACAGATGGACGGATCGAAAGTAGGTGTTTGATAGGGTGACATTTTTCGAGGGCTCAGTATAGGAGGTGTGAGCAAATTACAAACCCTCATTGTAACTCTGTCATGCTCTTTTACGATTTTTGAAAACCAGTGCGTCGAAAGCAAGCATAGTGTCTTCCAGGTGTATTGTTTGTATTTTGCATATATCTCTGCACCAGCAAATCATAAAATCTTGAGTTTTTTTCTAAAAGGTGCGCCGTTGAATTCTAAACCGAAATAGAAGCGAAAGTCCTCTGGATTTATGAAGACTTGCGTGATGGTGCTATTCCCATTACACTGATTGCAACAAAAATTTTGTAAACACTTTTGTTATTTCCGGAATAGTGGAACATTGCACTATCACACACAACTTATAAAAAATCACCAGAACAAGTCAATCGGATTCTATTTTCGTAGAAAATTCAATGACGCATCTTTTAGAAAAAAATCAAGATTTGATAATTTGTTGATGCGGAGATAAATGTAAAATAAACAATGTTGCAAACATTTTGGCACATCGAGTAATAGAATGAATTAGTCAATTAGGAAAGAAGTCACGTTCTGTCTCTCCGTAAAAAGGCTCGAAATCCTTTTAGGACTTCAAAGAATAGATCGAGCAAAAAAATTGGTTCGCTCTCTGTAGAACAAACTACATAGTTCTGCTGTGAAATAAAGGCAGTATGTAAAAGAACTCATAAAACAACGGATCACGTTCAAATCTTAAACGCAATGGATAATGTTTGTTGAAAACAACGTTGCGACTGATAAGAATTGAAAGTTTTACTATATTCATCCTGAAAATAACTGCTTAGATATATTTATATATATATATAAGCAGACAAAAAATATCGATTATCGGGTGATTTGGCTAGCTAACTAGCAATTCGAATTAGGTTATTTACTACCGGGCGATATACCTAGCTAGCTCAATATCTTACTCGATATATCGACGATCGTATTACCCACCTTTTTGTTTTTCAGCCACTGTACTATATATGTAAAACATATACGTCACAAATTTACAAAGTATTTATTGCATATCAAGTCAATATATTAAGCAATAATAGACCAATATATTGCAGAATATTGCTTTCTGTAAATATATTACTGAAAGCAGGATGTCTGTAAGTCACTGATCATGTCATTCTCGACGATATTGACATACATTTGGTAGGAACGAAATAACATCATACGTCTACACTCTCTCATTCATAATCAACTTTCTGCTCCCGTTTTCATTCCTGTGATGTGATACACCTGGTTCAAGAGTGGCTATGTCGATGCACATTCTGGCAAAATGGTAGTCGGTGTTTACTTCAAATCCAAACATGGACACTGTGATATGGTAGGACTCTTTTGCGTTCATTCGATGCAGTGACTGCGAAAAGATCGTCGGTTTTGGTCACTTGTTCGTCAACTATCACACTCATTGATACTGGAAAGTACACGCGAAAGCATTTTTAATGCATGCTTTCTCGATTTTTGTTGTATCTTATAAAATTACTCAAGGAAAATAACCATACTTCATCATAACGAGAAAATTTGATATCTTCCATCAGCGAAGAGCGAACGAGCTCAAACTTTTGTCATATATAGGCAAAAAGGACATAATTCCATACTCAGAATATTAGCTCGATTGGAGCTTCCATCACGGAGCAATGGTCTACGTCGAACGCCATTTTAACCAAAACGTTTTGGAATACATATATCTCGAAGAGAGAATAAGCAGTAAAGCTCAAACTTTCAGATTATTATGGCCACTGCACTTGCTAGCTGCAATGAAAATATGAGCTGAATTGGATTTCTTTTGGCAGAGAAATCAAAGATTCACCGCACTGACAAAACTGAGTTATTTGAAAAAACTTAAAAATTCTCCAACTCCACTCCAAAGACCATAGATCAAAAATGCACAAAAATTGGTTGACGTCATTTGTTCATGACTCCGAATATTTCACCTGAAAACCTTTTCAAAATGAACCAAGATTTTAAAAACATTTATTATAGCTTCACTTAACAAAGGATTATTTATCAAGCTCACAATTATACTAATTTGTAATGATTGTAAATAAGCTGAAGACATTCGAATATTTTTATTACAATTTTTTTTTAAAGAAATTTTCTTCTGAAAACTCAAAATAAGAAAGTGAGGTCTTATCAAGGGTTTAACCTGCATTATACTGACGTACCAACGAATACTAACATTAAACTAATTATGAATAATTGCATAATTAAAACTTTTAACGTTTGTATAAAAAAAATACCGAGCTAATATTATATGATGAATGTTTTTCTTTCTTAGTCAAACAAATATAATCAAGATGAGATAGCTAATTCAGTCATATTGTTGTTTTTTCTTTTGCCTAGTTACATTCTATTCTCAAACTTTTTTTGCTGTCATTGAATGACATCAGTTTGTCATGTACTTTCTTCCTACCATAGTTCTTATTTATAATAATTTCATTTTATTCATCAATTGATATGCAAATATATCTAAAAAGAAATTGTTCAAAGTACCATCATGCATTTTACAATCCTTTCTCAGCCGAACAGAAGAAAATTCTAGCTCAAAAAAGACTTACTTTCATTTTTTTAGAGTTTTCTCTCTCATTTAGCAGACAGAAGAGAAAAAATAATGGAATCTTGACTGACTAAAAGAAAAGAGTTTATCAATGCGCAAGATATATATTGAGCGGAAAGAGAAAACTAGAGACGTCTGTTTTTTACGTTCTCTTTTTCTTCTGTTCAGCTGAGAAAGAATGTAAATTGTAAGAAAATGTACGAAATCGTAAATACATTTTCTTACATTTCCCCTCTTTGTTCTGTGTCTATTAATCGTATCACCTTAGATTACTCTGCTAAAGCGTTCAAGATGACAAAGCCACCATCTTTCTTTTCTTCGAGTAATTTGTATTATTGGATAAGATGACAAACCCTTATGAAATCAGTGATTGATTGTTGCTGAAACGCATATGACATAGTAATGATTTAACAATAATTTTGTATGCATATGTTCCCAAGCATGAAAAATATATCGGGTATCGCCCGATGCAGCTAGATATACTAGATACAAAACGCGATACATCTAGCTGCGTAAAAAAGAGAAAAAGTTGAATCGGGTTATCGGCCAATACATCTAGATACAGCCGATTCTTTTCTAGATGTATCTAGTCATGTATCTAGTAGCGATTTTAATCCGATCCATCGGGCAATATATCGGAAGATGAGTCTAGTTGTATATCGGCTGCAGATGAGACACGCGTGAAATCGCCCGATTCAGCTGCCGATACATCGTACAATGTATTGGGCGATGCATCGTGGGATATATCGATCGATTCATCTGCTTGAACACCGGTTTAAGTCAATTCCATTCCATCCTATCGTTAAAATCGAGGGATGCATCTAGTGTAAGGCGATTTCCAGGTAGATGCAACTAGTGAGAAATCACCTTGTTCTAAATGAGGAGAAACAGTGATTATCATTTTGCACCGTGCTACATGGCGGTGCTTATAGTGAAACTGAGTGTTTTGCCTGTCTTTCGCTGCTCATTTTTATCTACAAACGTGCAAGAAAAAACATGTACCTTTTTCCTCTTTTCTGACGAAAAAAGAACGACAAAGGTAAGCCTGATAAAACATTTTTGCACGTGCAGTGATCTGAGAACACAGAAAACGCGTTGTTTTTCTTTCATGCAATGACATCCTCATAGAACAACCGTCAGCTGGTTTTATTCGATTGCGATGATGGCCGTCTAGGGCTTTTCACGGGTGATGTCACATTTCTCGAGCAGCTTCCGCCAAACTGTGAATGCTATATATTCTGGCACTATCACAACCATACTCATCCTCAAAAGCTTAATTCTATTGTTAAACAATATTCTCAAATACATCTTCGTCTTTCAAAATTCGAACCGTTGAAAAACAAACTCAACTCCGAACTCGTAAGCTGTCTTCACAAGCTAGTGCCCGACTTTTCATCTGTCCTGATCGTGCACGGATATAGTCAGTCATATAAAGGACTTTTAAAATCCGTTACGAACGACCATGAACCAAAAAAGGGTGACACTGGAAGCAATCGGCCAACCTCTCACTGGTCATACACAGAAAATTGTTGCTCGTTTAGGAAAGCATAACGACGAATACACTGCCCACGATCATTCCAAAAAGCAAATTTGGCAACACCGGATCAAAATTGAGATATCATCAGCCTTCGTTGACGCTCAAAGCCATTATCATGCCACTGGAGTTGATCGTACCGTGTACACTGCTATAAAGCGCCTCACAAAACAAAAGCAAAAGAGGCTCATGCTTGATTATAATGACACTCATTATGATGATTCCGATCAATACCCGACAGAGCAAGACCTCGCGGACTACTACGAACAAGCTTACCTCGAATATCAAGCACAAGTACTAAGCGAAACAATGGAGAACAAAACACAAAGTGCTAGTCTTTTGGAAAAGTTGTACCCGTGCTCACAATGCTCCAAGAAATTCAAATCAGATACTGCCCGTGAAAGCCATGTTATTGCCAAGCATTCAATATCTACTCCTTTCAGTGATAACAACGCTACTCTGCCAAGTCGAACTAACAGTGAAACGGTAACGGTTAAAAATCCGATTACAAATGCAAAACCTAATATCAGTTCTTCAAAAATATCGTTTCGTTGGTCGCGCTGCTCGAAGGAATTCAAATCCGATCGTGTTCGTGAAGGACATGTAAGTGCCAAGCATCCTGTTTCCACTTTTCCCAACACGAAGATTATTCGGCCAAATGGAGTCGACAGAACTGTAGCGAATCAGGAGTTCAACGCGGAGCGTTTGACGATATCGTTTTCCTGCTCAGAGTGCTCGAAGAAATTCAAATCCACATCTGCTTGTGAAAGCCATTCTCGAGCCAAGCATCCAGCATCCACTACTTCCAAATCTATCACTATTCCACGAAGTCAACCTGACAATAAACCGCCAGTGATGCACACACCACTACCAAGTGTAAAAACCACCATTAGTCCTGTGAGCACACTGTTTCCATGCTCGCATTGTTTGGATAAATTCAAATCTTCTGCGGATTACAGAAGTCATCTCAAGATAAAACATCGAGTAGCTGTATCTTCTGTCAACAGCACTACATCACCAAGCCAAGATCAGATCGCAGTGAAGAACAAAAAAATGGCATCTGCAGAAAACATAATTACTCCTTTAAAAGCACTGTTTTCCTGCTCGATGTGCTCCAAGAAATTCAAATTCACATCTGCTTGTGAAAGCCATTCTCGAGCCAAGCATCCAGCATCCACTTCCAAATCCATAACTATTCCACAAAGTCAACCTGACAATAAACCGCCAGTGATGCACACACCACTACCAAGTGTAAAAACCATCATTAGTCCTGTGAGCACACTGTTTCCCTGCTCGCATTGTTTGGATAAATTCAAATCTTCTGCCGATTACGAAAGCCAATATGAAAGCCATGATTACGGAAGCCAAGATCAGATCGCAGTGAAGAATAAAGAAATGGCATCTGCAGAACACATAATTACTCCTTTAAAAGCACTGTTTTCCTGCTCGATGTGCTCCAAGAAATTCAAATCCACATCTGCTTGTGAAAGCCATTCTCGAGCCAAGCATCCAGCATCCACTACTTCCAAATCCATAACTATTCCACAAAGTCAACCTGACAATAAACCGCCAGTGATGCACACACCACTACCAAGTGTAAAAACCATCATTAGTCCTGTGAGCACACTGTTTCCCTGCTCGCATTGTTTGGATAAATTCAAATCTTCTGCCGATTACGAAAGCCAATATGAAAGCCATGATTACGGAAGCCAAGATCAGATCGCAGTGAAGAATAAAGAAATGGCATCTGCAGAACACATAATTACTCCTTTAAAAGCACTGTTTTCCTGCTCGATGTGCTCCAAGAAATTCAAATCCACATCTGCTTGTGAAAGCCATTCTCGAGCCAAGCATCCAGCATCCACTACTTCCAAATCCATAACTATTCCACAAAGTCAACCTGACAATAAACCGCCAGTGATGCACACACAACTACCAAGTGTAAAAACCATCATTAGTCCTGTAAGCACACTGTTTCCCTGCTCCCATTGTTCGGACAAATTCAAATCTTCTGCTGATTACGAAAGCCACCTCAAGATAGAACATCGAGTAGCTGTATCTTCTATCACCAACACTACTCCACTAAGTCTATCCAAGAATCTAGCAGCACCGATACATGTAGACATCAACAGTTTAAAGTGTGAGACTAGAAGTGTGAGAACATCGGTACTCTGCTCACAAT
This sequence comes from Didymodactylos carnosus, assembly GCA_905250885.1. NCBI lineage: Eukaryota > Metazoa > Rotifera > Eurotatoria > Philodinida > Philodinidae > Didymodactylos > Didymodactylos carnosus. The sequence goes on from CAJNOQ010006725.1 coordinate 11,298, forward strand.
GCCCAAAGGAATTTATATCCACTATAGATAGCAGAAGACATTTCAATGCAAAGCATTCAAAATACATGTCTTCCATCACTACCACTGCGCTAGTTCATTTTGACGAACGTGGCATTCTGATTTGCCCTCGAGCAAAGGCACCTACACAAGTTTTCATCTATTCACGGACAAGTTTGTCGCCAATCGACATTACGTCTGATAAAACGAATCGATGTTGCCACGAAGCATGCAAGTCAAAATCAACTCTTTATAAATTAGAAGGACTCCAGAGCCACACCACCATAAAGCATAAAGACATAACACTCGTGCTTCAATGCTGCGATCGATCTGTCACACACAGTTCGAACGAATACAAGAATCATATCCTGCATCTCAGTTAGAACGCAGACTTCATTTAATGGATCAAAACGACAAACTGATTTTCATCATTTTTTTCACTTTATCATCGAATATTTCAAACAAATGATCAATTTGTCGAAACTATTCGATTGACGTGATTTTCTCTAATGATCGTTTGTCGAATTTTGTTGACAAGTGAATACCGTTCCATTGATTTTTCCATTTCATGAAGTCTGTCTTATCGTTTCTTCAACTATAGATGAAACACAGAACTCTCTATCCATATCAACAACGATCAAACTGTATTCTTCAACCAGAAGATCTATTGACATGTATCATTCTTGGATCCGATTGATTTTCTCTCTAGAGACAATCAAAATCATTTGTAACATTTCTAAATAGAGTTATTGTTTGATTAGTTCATCAAGATCTTATCTGAACAACTAAAAAGATGTTCATTCGAGGTCAGACAAAAACAAAGACCCATTGGGTTTAATCAGATTTAATTCGATATTGAAATTGCCATTAGAAAAGAAAGTCTCTTTTCTAACATCTGCAATGCAAATAGACAGAAATGAGATTTTTCATCATTTAATTCTTTTTTAAATATATTGTTAGTTTTCTCATCCATTCATAAAATGAATAATTCAACTTTATCATTTGATGTGATTTCTTCTCGTTCTGATCAAATATCAGCTCATACAGTTCAATTTTCAATCTTGTCTTCTTTCAAGTATCTTTTCCTTAATTTGTACTTTATCTTTTAATTGATCGAATATTCGTCATGCATCACATAGTCAAGTTGCGTTTTTCAACGGAATAAAAACGCGTGAGAAACGAAAATGAAACAAACGTTATGAAACGCATTTCTGAAACGGTTCAGGAGTTTGAGACTCTCGAAACGCTCGACTTCAGAGTTAAGGCATATGAAAAGTACGAACTTTTGCCAGGCTACGAGATACACGGTCATTTATACATCAAAAAGCTTAGAATTAATTTTATATTAACTTGGCATCAAATTTGGAATAGAGACATTCAGAACAAAGAAAATTTTATTTGTATTTTTAAGCGCCATTTGTTCGCGCCAATTTTCATTTGAATTTGTTCCTTAAAAAGTCCAAGTCTTTCAAAGAATACCTTCAAGTGCGGACTTGGAGTTGCTCACCTCTGCAAAGAGGACACCGAATTATAGTATGCTGCAACAGATAATATCTTCATTCAAGGTAAAAACATGTTAGCGTGAGCCACAAAGTTCTAAAGATCATGAAGAAATATGTGCTGAGTAAAATGAACGTTGAACGAAAGTAAAGTGATGAAAATTAAATGGTGTGCTATATCTCTCTACCCATCGATATGATCGTATCCATTGCGCTGATATGCTACCGTAACAGGACTGCGGAGAAGAGTGTAGAGTTTGAGTTTGTTTAACTAGTGACTGTTGTATTCTTACTCAAAAGTCAGTTATTTTTCCGCTGACAACTCTTTTCTCTTTTTCGATTACATGGCGGTGCTTATAGTGAAACTGAGTGTTTTGCCTGTCTTTCGCTGCTCATTTTTATCTACAAACGTGCAAGAAAAAACATGTACCTTTTTCCTCTTTTCTGACGAAAAAAGAACGACAAAGG
>CAJNOQ010006726.1:0-13261 GCA_905250885.1 Didymodactylos carnosus
AGAGTAGGCCTCCAAGTCCAAAATACCTTTTTGCTAAAAAGCCTATAATCAAGTCTTTAATGATAAAACGTTTTTCTTTAGAATCAATCTTTCACCTTGCCAGTTTGCATAGCACAACGATTTATCTATGCATGTAAGTTTTTTCGACTATTTGTCACGGTTTTATAGCACAGTGAACAACCGCACTAAACAAACATCAAAATGAATTAATTTTTCTGTCTTTCTTATTGAAACTGAAAGCCACATCATATGTATAGTATTTTATTCTCATATGAGTACATACAAAAAAGATAATATTAGAATAAGGAAAGTGGTATAACCATTTGAATCATAACATAACTGCTTCATGAACATTTTCAATTAGTAGACCTAATTCATCAATTTTATAAACTGAGATGATTAAAAATATTTTTATTTGTTTACTGTTGATATCTATATTCATGTATTTTATATACCATGATGTGTATTTATCGACATTGGTATATTTTCAATACTAATACTAAATGTCACATATTTTTGATTCCTTAGAAATGCATTGATATCAAATGTGCCGAATAGTTGTACTTTCATGTGCCTTTTCAATATGTAGATACCGACATTAGTCCATAGAAATCCATTGTAACCATTCGGTATCTGACTACGATTTGTTGATGTATAGGGAATATCATCAGATTCAATCTCATCAAATTCAATCATATCTAGACAGAACGATGACGACAGTAAAAGGAAAAGGGAGATTTGCCAGTATTTCTAAACAAAATTCGCTGTTTATGCTGCAGTTGTGCAGCGGCGATTTTTAACTTAAACCGTTTACACCCGAAAACACTCTTATTATAGCTGCAGCTGAAACAACTACTACACTGTAGCTTACAGTTCTTCGGTACATTCTTGTTATGTCTGGACTGAAATGATGCTGTTTTGCTGCGTGGATACATGATATGCCTTGGAAGGGGCATATGGATGTAATGGCATGAATTTTGTATTTTTGGTCATTTTTATTTCGAACTTCCTTTTTTTGCCGTTATATACAAACTAACAACGGTATTTTTGTGAAAAATAGATCAAAATATAGCAGAACTCGTACACTTCAAATTAGCACAAAAAGTGAAAATGCGTCGTACTCTCTAATTATTTTAATTTTAATTCCGGATGATGGCAGAATATGAACTAAATTTAAAGTGAAATTCTTCTAAAAATGGAATAATAAAACGGAATAACTGAAAAACTAAAAGGGGTCTTTTTCTAGAAAATAGATGAGTATGTAAGGTGCAATTAATGCAAACTTACAGTGGAATTTATTTTTAACTTTATTATACATATTCAGATTCAGCTTAACGAGCTGATTACGAATAACAACTTTCAACCCTCCAAAAGCCATTTCTTCATGGAGAAAAACTTAAATTACTGAGAGGACATCAATAATACAAAAAACCCTCCTCTATGATGAAATTGACTTTTTGAGCTTGTATTGCAAGATGGAAAGTTCGAACTACATTTTTCTGAATGTGCATTAAAAACTGATTTAGAAAAAGGTTTTCAGTGCATTTCAGAGGTAAACAGTCGTCCACCATGGACGTCCGAACCAACGGCTGTCAACTTGCTCCGGCTCATTTTGTAAACCTATCTAGTTTTCTGGGTGAAGGGTTATATCGATGATTTACACATCATCAGATCAGCCAACGCGCCAGCTTTAAAAGTATAAACAGCTTTTTTCAAAATTCGTTTTCCTTGCTGAGAAAAACGGCTTTTACTGGAACCAAAGAGAAACAGCGAGGAGATCTTTGGAAAACTAGGCCGTGTTTAAACATTTTCAATAGGATTGTATCGATTTTCTTCCACACTATGATAGCCCAAGGTATCATCTTCAAAGTGACAGTCAAGCGAGACTTTGGTTTTCTGCGGCTCGGGTGTTGTGTCGGATTTCTTGCGAGTCCCAGGACTGGCACTCGGTGACTATTGATAGCCTTGAAAACGGATGGACTATAGGTCATCGATCATGCTGAGTCTTGTGGCAGTATTTGTTTCTAGAAAAAGTTCTAAAAGTCTACAAAAAGTTCTAAAAAGCGAGTTTTTCGAAAATTTAGATTTTCACGCCGTTTCCACCTATTACAAAACTTCACTATTCACTCAATAAGCATCAGAACGAGTTCAGATCTTCAGGATATGGTCGATTTTCTCTGCTAAAGAGGAATATAAGATCAAAAAAATCGAAAAAGCATATTTGCCTTGATAGGTTTTCCAGAAATCCTTTTGGAAAACCTAAGGGTTTGGTAAATTTTCTTTTAAGATCTCGTATAGTGAATGTACACATGTAACTTTGTGTTCCACTTGGATGAATACGGTTGATGTTGATACAAAAGCTGATAAACTTCCTACAGCTGTTAAAAATTTGGATAATGATCTATTAGATGAAATCTGAGCTACTCAAAGAAAGCTCATTGATTCTTCTAAATAGAGAGTTGTGGCAATACCAGCTATATTACTAATCTACTGGTCACGTAATGTCATCAAACTTCAGCTTTCGTATTGTCGTGGCACAACAGCATAGTTATGAACTATTAGTAAAAGAATCCATTCTCATTCGAGTTGAGACTCCAGTATTGAATGGAACCGATCGCTCAGTACTATTATATGTGTTTCCTGTTGGTTTAGATAACAGAAGTAAACATAACAGTCTGGATGATAAGAGACTAGTTCCAGCAAACATTAATCAATGATCTTTGTTTTTCTATTCACGTTAATGATGTTATGTTTTTAAAAAAGAAAGAAAAGAAGAAAACTGTAAAATTCGTCGAGTTTTAGTTAACTAAATCATGTATGTACGTCCGTCACACTCACTGGTCACTATGCGGATGTAATATTTAATGCCAGTTGCCATAAATGGATGAGTTTTTCTGCGTTGTTTTGCAAAATTTTTCACTTCTGCAAAGAAATATGCAGAATTCATGTGTGTAATGTGTAATATTACGTGCGTAACGGAAATTTTACTACAGATTTTTGGAAGAAAAACGAACCGTATTTTTTTATGGTTCTTTCGGTTAACTGTCTCACGAAATTTCCGCATGGGATGAGCGTGAGACATTGCACACGCATAAATGCTTCTCGGTTCAGCTAAGACTGTTTTTTTCTAGGGCTATGAGATAGATGTTGGGGCGAAGGGGATGAGGTTGTCTGGTAGTGAACAACGAATAGCAGTTGCTCGGGTGCTTGTAGGTCGTCAAGAAATATTATTCTTCGACGAAGCAACCAGTGCAATGGATAGCGAAAATGAAAAGGTTTGTTTTTATTTGTATTTTGTTGAGCAGGAGACAAAAGAATGATCTTCAATTGTTGAAGGTTTTAAACAGACGTGGAATGTATTACTATCTAATGCTGAAGAGTTCTTAATACATTTTCGATGGTAATTTCGTTATAAGACCATAGATTGATTCGTGAGTAGCAAAAACTATTGTATAATGGGCAAAAACTGACTGAAAAAAGTCTTCTTGTCCTCACCACTGCTCATAATTCTTTAAATTTAGGTTTTCAGGCAGTTTCCACCTATTACAAAAATTCACTATTCACTCAATAAGCATCAGAACGAGTTCAGACCTTCAGGATATAGAGTATTTAAGCTATTCTATGTCCTATTTATACGAGATGTTAAAAGAAAATTTACCAAACCCTAAGGTTTTCCAAAAGGATTTCTGGAAAACCTATCAAGGCAAATATGCTTTTTCGATTTTTTTGATCTTATATTCCTCTTTAGCAGAGAAAATCGACCATATCCTGAAGATCTGAACTCGTTCTGATGCTTATTGAGTGAATAGTGAAGTTTTGTAATAGGTGGTTTTAGACCCCTGCACAGTGGGCATCCAGGCGGACATTAGACGGAAAACTAAAGTCGCTCTTTTTCCAAATATGACTAGTGCAAAATGTAGCTCTTTCAATTCTCTATCGAATGGTGTATGGATGTCCGTTTCGATGTCGACTCGTTCGAGGAGAAAAAAGGACTCGAAAATGCATGGTGAAAGCCCAAAATAGCGACATGTATACACTAAAACACGATTATCTTTGTCCACATGAATGTTTTATTCTTGGAAAGCACATATTTGGGATCAGTAGACGCTCAGCTATCTATCGATATAAATAGAAAGGTATTTCGAAATAGTTTTCCTTATAAATACCACATAAACTTCTCATAACATCTGGTTGACATGAGACCACCTCGGTATAGTTACAACGCACTAAGTAGCACCACTTAAAACTGACATCTAAACACATCAAAATGTTCCTCAGACTCTACTGTATATATGCTGATCAAAAATGAAATACCCTTTTATGGCAAATCGAAAAACTCGGGACAATAAAAGATAGAGACCTGGAGTTTTCACCAATCGACGGAGGACAGATTGTCCTATGTTCTCATAAGCAAGACCGACTCTCGGAAAAATTGCTAAATCTCATTTTTTAGTGGATCTCTGAAAAACCAGTTTATGACTAAAACGTTTTACATAGTAATCTATCGACTGTTTTTCAGAGATAGATAGTCCAAAGTGTCCTCTACAAAATAAGACCAAAGCAAAGGTTTCCTTTTGCTTGATGCGAGCGTTGGACGTTCTTCTGGAAACCATGGAACTTCTCTAATCTTCGGTCTGGGAACTTCAGACATGTATGAAAAGGTAGGTTATCGACCACGCTGAACCTCGTGGCAAGGCTACTTTCAAGAAAAATACAAGGTCCGAGTGAAAACCTATACTAGGTGAAAATATTTTCATCAAAAGCTAAAAAATTCATCAAGCTACTTCAGAATACCAAGATATACGCTATTTTAACCCCTCTATCTGATTCTGTGTTTAAGATCAATAAAAAATACTCTCCTAGTTCCAAAATCAAAGTATTTTCTCTTGGTTTTTACAGTATTTTAGCCGCACTATACGATACAGCTCAATAAAACTTGATAATCAATAAAGTAGATATAATTTCGACACACACATATAAGTTCATTCTTCACTGAAGAAGAACATGAAAACATGCGCTCTTTTCACAAAAACGTATCTGGTTCGATTCGCCATGGTCCTCTGAGTATTTCTGTATAAAATTAAGAAGGTTTTGTTTAAGTTGATAAGCGTAAAAAACTTTTTGAACGACATGTATTTGTATGGAGTCATTTGAAAACTTTTTGCAAAAAAGTCACTGAATCGCTATCTGATTTTCTCAGATTTTGGTAGCCGCAAAATTTTTGCACTTCCTCTGCTCTGTGGTGTTCGCGACGGCGTAGTCATTTTATGAATTAATTTCTCAAGTACCGATTCTATCCTGTCAGGTAACGTCAGGATCACGATCAAGGGTACTAGCCCCTTCTTGGAATTTTGGACTTTCCATGAAAATTTCTGACATGACTTTCCCCCACTGAAAATGTGCCGCTGGCGAAAAAGCTTCATGGAGAATTTTTGTATTAATTTTATTGTAATCATACACAATCAGTCGCCTTCCTACCTAAGAAGCCTAATCACGTTAAAAAGAGACACAAATACCAGACAGACGCGTCACTATATACCAATAGATATAGTTCCTCCAATATCCAACATATCTTTTGTGGATAGTCAGCACTGGTGAGCGTTGTACATGATTGGAACAAACTGTCCTATGAAATGCGATCCATCACAGATAATGAGACCTTCTATGTAAAACTAAAAAATTTCCTAAATTTTCCACCTCAGCCACCAGTTTGGTACAATATAAGAAGTTGGATAAATATCATCCATCTGACCCACATACGCTTAGGCTTCAGCTTTCTATTAGCAGACCAATATAAACGTCACTTCGTTGCGACACCATATTGTACTCATTGTAATGAGACCGAATTTTAAAATGCCTTCACTTCGTCCACGAAAGACCTATATTGTTGAATAATATAAAATTGATTACTGCATTACTACAAACTACTGAACTCATTCTAAAAGGATCATTAAATCTTATCCCAGAACAAAACATCCTTATCGTAAACAATGTCCATAAATACATAGCTGACACTAAAAGATTCACTTAAATTTTACTTCTTGTGCTACTCTATTTGTTGTTACATCTGATATGTAGAGAGGAAAATTTTTTTGTATCTTACAATCCTCGATAAATAAATAAATTAATGTATCTAATCTACATCTGAGAACTCCTACAAATTTGACTTGAAATTTGGGCGTTCCTGATTACACCATGTTTTAGTTGGACTTTTCTTCGAGTGCATGACGTAATCGAGAAAAATTGAACTTCACACCACGTTACAAACTAAGTGTTTACGAAAAACACCTCGGAATGGGCTCGCGGAGCTATTGTTCAAAGTTGATCTATTTTCTGACAGATATGAGGTCCGAAGGGGAACCAACGATGTAGAATCCCATAAAATTGTATGCTCTTTTATTCTAGATACCTTTCGAGAAGATCTGAAATGGGGCCGATCCTCGTTCTTATTGCACCCCGTCCTTTACCTACTATAAAACCCTCAAAAACCATCGTAAAACCAATAAATCATAGTGCATTCGACAGCAGATATATTGGGCTATACACAAGGGGGGGAAAGCGGACTCCTATGGGCTCCTGGACTCCCATGGACTCCTGAAGTCCAGGAGTCCACAGGAGTCCAGGAGTCCGCTTTTTTCCTCTTGGCTATACAACTATGCATAAATGTCCAAATCGATTTTTTTCATAAACCAGTGATTTTTTATGGTTTTTCCGTGGGAATAACGCTTACATATGGGAAAAAGTAGGTCGCACATATCTCTACATGTGCTCATTCGATTCGCCATAGCCGATAACCTACGACGAACTGCTCTCAGTTTTTTCCCTGTACCACTTTCCAAAAAAAAACGCGATAATCAAAGGAGAAACTTGTTTTGCGTTTTTCTCGAAACTGTTTTTTTTTTTGTTTTACCTGATTGTGCGTCAAAGATTTCTCCTAGGAACTCTCGCAAAACTCAATATTTTGAGCTCAATTTTTTACTGAAAACTATCCAAGGTCAGATACATATTCAGTAAAAATTTCACTAAGATTGAGTGCTCTGGAAAAAAAATAGATTTTTGACGGGGGAAGCTAGCATGTCAAACATGCGGATCATCTTCTGTACACGATTTTGTAGAGAAATACATGGTGAATCTTTTCGTAAAAGAATGAGCGGTCTATAATCTAAGAGAGAAGAAAAAAACAAAACTACATGCAGTGCAGTTTCTTCTGTTACACTTGGTGCGCTAACAGAAATGTTTCTATTTCAGCCATAATAGAAAAACAACCTTTTTTTGCTGACATCAACAGTTCGGTGTCTAAATAATTATCACATTCATGGCGTTCGATCGTTTCTTGCAGTGAAAGAGAGGGAAAAAAATACCTCCATAAACTTACCGACAGTTACCGACTTACAGACCGCATATTTTCAGTGCTAAAGCATCCCAACCCCTCATAAGCCTTTATGTCACATTTAAACAGTTCTCAGTCTCATCTCGAAACTAGTCAGAAATGATCAAACTGGGCAAAAAGTTACCAGACTTGCTAGGAGTAGCACTTTACTAAGTAACGTAATAAGTAAATAAAAGAAAAGTTTAACAATTTTTCAATTCTTCAGATTTCTTATTTTCCAAATACTTTGTGATGTATGCGATCTGTTCGACAAGTTCTAAGGGATTGGTACATGTCTATTTCTAACTAGTTAAGTGCGATTCACTTAGCATCGAGAACGCCAAAGTCTGATTTCGATTTTCTTCAGTGAGAATGCAGCTGCAGAGTTTCATTTATAGTTCGATCCATCGTGTCCTAATCTTTTTGAATACTTTTGAATACTTTTTGTAGTAGATACTAAAAATGAGATATTATTTCATCGAGATCAATTGTATAAATGGTGCAGGTGAAATGTATGAAATTGTTGCTAAATAATTTGTCTAGATTCAAAAATACAGTAGTGTCTGTAATATCTAAAAGAATAAGAATTTATTAAGAAACATAATTTTCAGCATCGATTTATATTTTTACTCTAGCCAGTAGAATATGAAAGATTTTACCTGTGAATAAAATTTTTCATAGAATGACTGGACTTTCTAAAGAAGTCCTTGTTCGTCACGAATATTGTCTGGAAAATATCCGTGCAATGAAATTTGGATAAACTTGTCTTCTTTACGAAATCGGTCTTTTTATTTGAAATATAAAATTGTTGAAGATGTCGGATCTTCTTAGCATTGTAACGCACACTAACTGAAGATTGTACAATTGAAAATCAATACATAGCAACCGTACTTAAAACAACCAGATCATCATTTTAAAGTAGAATAGCTGGTGCTGAACCTTATCGTTGTCGATCAAGTTCAATAAAACGTGTTAATTGTAAACAGCAACATTCCAACAGTTCCATATAATACTCTTTTAGTATCGATTTGTAATTTTCTATAACTTTGCATAATTTGCTTTTTTCGCTTATTTCTGCATCTAGCTGTTTATTTATAGCAGAGTTAAATTCTTTATAAAGTAAATAAAACAAGTTTCAAAAATGGAAAATAAATATAGAATTAATAAATTTAAACAAATTCAATCTATTTTTCACTGTTCTTCCGTTTATATATTCACTGGTCCCAATATTTTGTCCATATTATTTAAAATTAAAGACGATTGCAGTTTATTACGTCCTTGCTCCCTTGTATTTAAGCAAAAACTCGTAGAAGATAATCGACTGAAGTCTAAAAAATTCAAAAGAATCTTTTGAAGACAAAATGAATGGATTTATCTAACAGCTCTTTGTTTTAATCAAACATTTGGTCTCTTGTGAAACACGAAACTCACTGAACACAAATAGTGCTTACCTCAAATATATCGGAGTATTCTGATGTATTGATGCATAATTGAGAATATCATAACTCATATTGATTCCATTTGGAAGAAGCAATTCAACAGATTTTATGAAAGATGCCATAGCAAGTACACTACTAGAGAAATTGATACATCGTGCATCTAAACAGGCATAAAAACCATAAGAAAATAAGCTTCATATAAATGAATGGCTTACCTGTAACAGCTTGCACAATAAGTTTGCTGGATATTTGTCTTAATGAATTTTTTGTTTCATTTTCTACATCTAACATGGTTAATATTGCTTCTAAATAAGTAACTGGTGTTGTAATATTTAGATCCCAATCAATAGTATTACATATTAATGTTTCAGCGTTCTAAAAATAAATCAATAGTCGTAAATCAGAGTTTTTAGATTAAAACTTAAAGTTGGATTTACCATCAAAGCTTCGTAAGTGATACAATGTTTTATATATTTTTCAACTGTATTTAGAAAATTTGTATATTCGGATAATTTCACAGCAATTGTCATGCATCCGTATAAAATATCATCATTCATGTTCAAATAACTTGATAAATATCTCATGAGAATGTAATAAGCTTTGATATAGATCTCATCTGATAATCCACAATCGTCGATGATCTAAAAATATAAAAGTAAAATGTCACATGATTCATCGGGAAAACTCTGACATATTTAATCGTATATAAGCACTTGGGATGTTCAACAGAAAGTTCAACTTCTTTGCGACAAACTTTAATCTCGAGAATTCATTATACAAAGTGTTTCTCGCTCGTTACGCAGATATAAGAGAGATTTTAGATTTAGTGTACCTAAACCACATGTACATACCCTTTTCAACTGTTTTGAATGATGAATTTTTGTCTTTGGTGATGTAGAATAGATCGCACATTGTTCATGATTGTCTCTGCGTATTAGGTTGATTAAAATATTATCATCAAACGGTTGTTCAGCAGCATTCACCAATTCAAAATCAGAATCATCGGTATAATAGCCCGATGTTATACAGAGTTCTTCGTCATAACAAGACAGAGTAGCCACATCCATTGTAGAACGTCGTTTTCAGTAAATGATTAATTCTATATGCTCAGTTATTGAGTATTTATATATTTTTTTTCTTCGTGAGTATGAACAATTTTTTTTTCTTTTTTTTTCTTTCATTGGTTCTATATATGTATTTGATGTGACGTGATATTCAAATGTTCTGTTCTGTTTTCTTGATTGAACAACGTGTATTGTATATGCGCGGTATTCTTTTGCTTGCCCTCCTATATTGAGACCAGCTGACGTTAAAATTATGAGGTGTTGGACTTAGTTTTATTTGATGTCATCAAACAAGTGCCGACTCGAAACGCCTCAAGGCATTCAAGTTTGAGATTATAGGATGACACGCGTGATCATTTATAAAAGTCATCAGATCATATGGAATTATTATTGGTGATTAAAGAGATTTATTGCACCTCTTTTGAAATGTTTTTTTTAGTTATTTCAATATTCAATTATTGCACAATCGATTTTCTAGGGTAAATCAACTGAAAGATGAGGACACATTGAGAATCTATAGCCGAAAGCTTTCCTCACTTCACTAAAATTTAAAATGCAACGATTCAAAAGCCTTTCAGTCATCTGTCGATAAGCTATATAAGATCATGCTACTAGTCCCTCAAATATCCTTGCTGAAATTTCAAAAGATCAGAACTGCAGAAAGTAGTGTGCCACGAATCGAACTATGCAGGATGTATCCTCGGTCGATGCATTGTCAAAGAAATCCTTCTGACGTTCAGAGAAAAGAAGTCATAAATCTATACGTTACACACTATTATTACCTGAATGATTTGTTGCATAGTCGCCTCTTTTGAATAAAAGAAACGACAAACATTTAGTGCCTATGACAGGTTACGAACGGCTTTTTAACAATTTGAACCACACCTCTCTCTCTCTCTCCCTCTCTCTAATATTATAGTCTAATTTTCTTTATAATTGTTCACAAACATCAAAAGAGAAAAGAAAAACACAGTCAAAAAACAAATTAGCAGAACGAGTGTAGAATAAAATATAGGTGTTCTTCTCTTCGAATATGCGGCTTGTAAGATTGACAGATAAAATTCTAAGTTGAAAATTTTAGAAGAGATTATCGTGTGGGTATAAAAACACTAATGTACTAACGAGGGAACATATGTAACTGACCAATCGTTTTTTTAATGAAATCTAGTGGAGTATAGGTAAAAAATAGTGCTGAATCCGAATATCGGCATGAGACGGGCCGCTAGGTCTTGCGAGTATCGGATTTCTGGGAAACCAGATTTCCAGAGACAGAAACTTTTGTTCCAAAACTTTTTTCTGACCTGTCTCGATTGTAGAGCACATTGAGAAACCTATAAAAAACTAGTTTTGGGGCGTTTTAAAGTGTTTTTGCTCCCTCAAAAAACCTCAGCGTACGGAAAAGAGAAGAAAAGTCCGTCTGGCGGGCTGTGGAAGGGTTCCAAAATTCTGAAAACTAGTTTTTTATAGGTTTCTCGATGTGCTCTACAATCGAGACTGATCAGAAAAAGTTTTGAAACAAAAGTTTCTGTCTCTGGAAACCTGGTTTCCCAGAAATCCGATACTCGCAAGACCTAGCGGCCCGTCTCATGCCGATATTCGGATTCAGCACTATTTTTTACCTATACTCCACTAAATTTCATTAAAAAAACGATTGATCAGTTACATATGTTCCCTCGTAAGTCTACTATATTAGAATCAACAAATTGAAACAATGATGCCTTTTAAAGGAAATTGGTCTCTTCTGTGTTCGGAATCAGGATTTAGTAGGGAAAAGCGATCATCCAACTGAAAACGGCGTAATTAATGTTTATTAAGTACCCGTTAATAACTCAATCCAATGTTTGTTAAATGGATATTTTTAGATCATTGTCATCATTTTTTGAACGTTTTTAGACATTTAAATTAAGAATGTATTAACGCCTAAAAGTTGCAGTTTTATTATGATCAAATAATGGACATGATATTTGTTTTGAGAACATAATTGTAATTTGTCATTGTAATTTTGTTTTGAGGACATACTATTATGAGCCGTTGAACATCTATTTTTGGGGTAGTTTTCACAAGCAGCTTCTTTCTGACTATGATCTCACGACGGCTGAATTCGAAAGTTTCTAATATTTTGGGTCTTGGTCAATTTCAACCAATGTCAGTTTTCACTGGTGTGAGCAGAAGAAAAATGTTTCTACTCAAATAATCCAGTCTTAAAAAAACATCTTACAATAAGATATTTTTCTAAGAGTTAGAGTCGGGAAGGAGTCTATAATTCAAATGAGTAGAATCATAACAATACCTAAAAATGAAGTAAGTCTTAAAACCGAGTGGTATTTAGTAAACCAATAAAAGCATCACAACACGTCTGAACATTCTTTAAAGAAATGTCATGACCTTGTTTTTGTATGAAATTTCATTGTTTATATTATGCGAATAATTGACTATGGCCGTTGTAAACTGTAGCCGGCGCCAGTTTTGGCCGAACATTTTCTCTTATATGCTATATATTTCTAAATATTAGCTATGTATGTTGTGTTCACTCTTAAGTAAAGGATTGCTTTCAAAGAAAATTATATTGTTCTAATCTTTTATTGTTTATGAAAGACCGGCCGTTTGGAAAATTTTACATTTTTCAAATCTGTACATCATGCTGCTATTACATAATAGTAATAGGATTTCTCCACGATTCTTTTCAGGACTTATGCTACATGTTTGCTTTAGTTAATCACAGGGTTTTTTGCCATGATGCATCAGTATTAGAAATGTCTAGAAAAATTTTCGAAGACTTTTTCTGGACGAATAATCCTGTATATGTATAACGTCTTACACGAAGCCAAAGACTATCGTGATGATCACCCCATATGCTCTACTACAAATATTTGGTTGAAAAATAAATTTTCTGATCAAAATTCGAATGACTATGCAACAGACGGTGATGTCCGCTGTGAGGATGACGAATTACACTGGAAAGGAAATGTATCAGAAAAATTATTTATAACAAATCGAACTTTTAAGTGCTCATGATCAAGAGTAATTTTTAGGAGGAAATTCGGTTCATGTTCTTATGCCAGTTGAATCTCAGATATTAATATAAATGATAGTTCGGGCATTAACTATATGCTAGGCTACATGAATGAAGCTGTTCATTATATTCGTATAAAGCGACTTTCAAAAATCTTTCCACACGTCAGTCAACTTAAGACACGTTCTACCAGTCCAGCAAGAAAAGCTGTCAAGTGAAATTTTTTGATCTATATATTTTTTTTATTTCTGGATTCTATGATCAAAACTGGGGTTATGAAAAAATTTTAAGATCGTTTGGACTTGATTTCGCCGAGTTATAGAATTTATAAAATTAGGTGTATCGAAGATTTTCAAAAAAGCGCCCTCCGTGATTT
>CAJNOQ010006727.1:0-13258 GCA_905250885.1 Didymodactylos carnosus
GTCATTGTTTACCTAACGTCGAAATTCGTCCTCTACACGATGCTGAAAACCGCAAGTCGCTAGCGCTTTTCGTTAAAAAGTTATTCAAAAAGCAACCGAGTGCCAACCATTTTGAAACGGAGAGTAGTTTGCTGTTGCCGTATACTAATCGCATTCGAAAGTCGTGCCCTTTCAATCTCTAGCCACATGTCAGACACGAGGTCAGTCAATTGATACAGTGAAACTCTATAGTATAAACATGAATTCATAGTATCGACTTATCATACCAATAGCACACAAACACACTTTCACGTTTTCCCACTATCACCATATCATAGCATGACTTTCATAGTTTCTTAGTATCACAGTATCATAATACGACTTTCACAGTTTTATAGTATCACAACATCACAGTAATACTGTGAATTTCATAATATTACTATGAGTTTCATAGTTTCACAGTATCATAGTATGGCTTTCATAGTTTCAAAGCATCACAGTAATACTGCGAATTTCACAGTATTACTATGAGTTTCATAGTATCACACTCTCATTGAAATTCATAGTATTACTATGAAATTCATAGCATTACTGTGATACTGTGAAACTATGAAAGTTATACTATGATACCGCGATACTGCGAAAACGTGAAAGTGTGTTTGTGTGATATTGGTATGATAGGTCGATACTATGAATTCATGTTTATACTATAGACCTTCACTGTATCAATTGGCAGCTATGGCGCACTGATGGAATTAAAAAGTTTGCTATATGGAAACCCTTAGGGTTTCGACGACCGAAAGCGTTATTTCTTATTTGAAAAGTACAAGTGTAATGTACCATTCAAAAGAACTCATCAAAACGTGTCATAACTTGTGCGTAAGTCTAACCGTCTTTGTATGCTTTAAGCGATCTCCAAAATCCTCTCTCTAATTTTAAATATTGTTTTTCTGAGCACGATAAAACTTCAAGACAATTCAATTCACAATGAAAACGTTTTTTAGTAGTGTTTTCGAAGGAACAGTGCGAAATCATTAACAGTAATAGATGTTTATTTGTAAGAGCGGTTTTTTTGTTTTCTAATTGTGATTTTATGTGATTTGAGTGTCATAAGCAAATCAAAAAGAATAAACATAAAGAATAAAAAGACTACAGTTCCACATTGTATGCACCTGTACAGTCAAAAGCCGGAAGTTCTGAGTTTTCCAGAATCTTCTAGAGATCTTGGAAGTACTTCCGCCGAATTGTTCATCATTTTTAACCTATTTGAATCGATCAAAATGAAATTTGAGTCGAAAACATGAAGTTAATTAAAAATGACTTCGCCGTTTGTCTGTCCCTTTCGATAAAAGTCGTCTTCTCTGCAAGGAAAGTGACTTTAAAAGAAACAAAGTTATACTTTAATCCTCATCTCAAGGCAATTCTTTTGATGTATGAACCAAGGCTGTATCTCTCAACACAAAAAAACAGATGGGTTTGTAAACAGAGGGTCTCTGTTTTGAGTACCGTACGTTTTAAGTTCTGCCAAAGTTCCGCTTTTGAATTTAGAGACTTCAGAATGAATTTTTCTCTATGAAGAAAGGGATTTCGACGACTGAGAAGATGTTATTCGTGATTAGCTTGAGATGCTGAATCCGAGTATGCATAATAAAGTCAGAAAAAAATTCCACTGCAAGTTTGCATTATGTACATCTTAAGAAGATTATAAGAGGATTCTATTTCAACACTTTTTACTGCTTTTGTGTTGATTTTTATAAGTAAAAAACTGGTAAAAATCCTTTTCTCCATATATAAATAAAGACGCAATAGGACGCGGTTGCAGAAATTATATGAGAGCTGATGTTTTCAGCATACTGACGGACAGTCCAGTCTCACGAGCGATGTTCCAATCGGGATACGTATTCGGATTCGAGATATAAGGCATATTCTGTACGGGATATCGGAGAAAGTTTACATTGTTATCAGGCTATTTTTGCAAACATTTCGGCAAAAATCATTGTCGCAAAAATCGTGACGTTATTGCAGAAACGAATTATGCTTACAGCTTGATGCTTTGTTTAAAGAAGGATTAGAATTTCATTTCATCTCTTCTTTTTTAACCCTGTGCATATATAAATACTAACCCATTTCACATCAACTGTTTTTGAACAGCATCAAGTTTATCTAAAAGTTCGAAATAGATAAACTACATAAATAAAACTGAAATTTAAAATATCTACTCTAACAACTTATTTTTGCAGTTCGGTTCTGTCTGTTATCGGTACAATGCTGATATTTGTGTGTTACACTTGTCTGCATAATCACTCTAGTCCAACAAACGATCTATCAGTAACTGTAAACACCCTTTTTATGCGAAATACGCCTTGAAAACGGTGGATAAGGTGCGGATAAACAGACAGATACAATTGTTTTTCTAGATCTATGTCCTTTCAGTCATGAAGACAAATTTATTTCAGTCAGCCAAAACTGGAAATTACATGGCTAGTATTTAAAGAATTAATGAATATTCCCATATGCCATCAGAACCAGACTTTTATAATGAAGAATCGAAAGTGCTAAAAAAATTAGCCATCCGAAGGAAAGATAGAGTTTAAAAATTATAAACTATGCTATTGTCCGGAACTTGCCTTTCGTACTGAAAAATATTAACTTAGAAACTGATCTACATACCAAAATCGGCATTGTTGAAAGTACAGGTGAGTAAAACAATATCAGTCAGTTTGCAGAGAATCCGCTATATACAGAAAGACTAAAATAACAGATACAAGTTATAAAGAACTAGAATAGAAAGCTGGTGTTGCTTAAGAAGGAGCGTATAGTGATGAAGATGAAGTAATGCTGTTGTAGATTGTGAAGAGTTTAGATTTTGCTAATAATTAGAAGATATTAAAGTAGAAGACGGCAGTGAGACTGAAGCTGTTGTTGTTACTGTAGTCGGCTGGCTTACTTGATCATTATTCACCTTTCTTAATTTTTTCATCGTAATACAGTTTTTGGTAGCTTTGAAATGACGATACACGTTCGACAATACGAATCTTCCGTATGTTTTCGGCAGAATAATTTTTCTCTAGAAGCACAGGTCAACAAGCTTTATCGGCATTTTTACTTGTAAAGTAAAGTGTTTTTTTATCCTATTCGATCACTTTAGTGTATTTTGACTTTTTCTGCGTGAAGAAATGGTTTTTGAAGGTTGGGAAGGTGATATTTGGATGCAGCTTGAAACGACGAATCAGTGGACGCCTGGAAGGTGTATAACTCAGAAAAATATACCAGTGGACCACTGGAGGATGTATAAAATATCTTCATAGATGTGTAAAATATCTTTATAAACAGACTGCTTGTTGGTTATTAACTCAGAAAAATAGTCGTCTATCTACTGATCATATGTCCAGAGTTATACAATCTGGCAGAAAACATTAAACTCTTGTGTTTTTCTGTCTCTAAAATATTTTATTACGATATGAAAGTTTTGGTGCTACTTCTAGCTCTTCGTCATAACTTAATACGACGATCTGAATAGATTTACTGGTGCTCCTGGAAAGATTTGAGGATTCAGAGCAATTTGAAGCGACTTATCTGTTAACGAAAACAGCGATGGTTTCAAATCATCATTAGCTAAATATGCTACAGAAATAAAATATAATATTGACTAGAAAATTTTCGAAATAGTTTGAGGAGATGGAAACTCAGATGGACTTTTAATTGAAGTAAGATGCAGCTAATACAAAATTCAAGTAAAATTAATTTTTCGCTTTATTATACATATTCTGATTCGTCGTTTCAAGCTGCATCCGAATATCACCTTTCCAAACTTCAAAAATCATTTCTTCACGCAGAAAAGTTCCAATGCTTCCATGGAAGCATTTTCACAGTTACTTATGAATGAAACATATCCAAGAAGTATTAATGGTCAACAATTTAATATTGAACAGTCCAAGCGTATACCTCTACAGATGAGTGTTTTAGATATGAGAGTTTCTTGTCAGCTATCAGAAGCCATAGGCGGCGGAGCCACTAGGCTGGGTAAGGCTCAAGCCCTACCCCAATTTGGCTCTCTTAGGCTCAGCCTTACCCCGTTCAAAAGATAAATATCCGTTTTCCACCAAGGATTTTTCATTGATCATACATTTAGTGCGTGACTATACAGCCACGCAATTCTTTTCTTTTTGTCTTTTTCTGTTGCCACATTTACAGTTTAGTTTTGCGGCCGAGTATTTTGTTTGACTCAGTAAATTTTTGAAAAGTGGGTCTTACCCCGTATGAAAACGTTTCGCCGCCTCTGTCAGAAGCAGAAGTAACAGCTGATGTTCAGGAGCAGTATGCCTCTGCGGATGTCGTTCTTTTCGTCTGTCGGCATCTAGTCGAACTCGAAATGTTAAGGTTAACTTCCATGACAATCGTGATTATACAAAATGTCTGAATAATGGGTTTATTTATGTTAAGCATTTGAAGCTAACAGTAAAACGCTATTTGGGTACGCCTAGGATCATGCTGGGCTCAAAATGCCAGGGATACGGGCACTTTCGTGTCGAATGTGCAAGTGCTCATGAATACTGTGCTACCTGTTCTGCAGAAAGATCTCTTGATTCACCACATGTGTGTACCAACGTTACTAAATGCAGGAATTGCTGTGGTGATCACTCTTATACATATTCTCAGTGCCCCGCATTGTTACAGTATAGAAGAGAATTAATTGAACAGCTGCTGGAAAAAGATATGGTTTCTGATCATATACACAGACCTAAAGTATTTAGAAGTCATCTGAACAGAGTTTTTCCTCTTACATCTGCCAAAATCATGTTACATCTCATGTTAAACAACAGGTTAATCGTACAATATCACCAGTGAAGTCCTCATCTGTTAGACAGGCACAGTTACCAACTTACACTAATGTTCTCAATAGTACCGATAGTGGTGAAGATTCACTAATTAGGCGTTGTGATGTAGAAGATCACATGCAACATTATCAGCAACAGTTATCGGAAATTAATAAAGCTCATGTTGATACAATGTTGGGTCTGAGTAATCAAATTAACATGTTAAGTGCAAAAGTCGACTGTGCATCATCAAAGGCAGAACAAATGAACCTTTTAGTTAGCAAAGTTGTAATTCCATGTGTAATTACATTAGCTGATTCGTTAGTTAAATTGGACGAAAAAATATCTTGTACGGAAGGTAAACCAAACAGACACACAGTTTCTCTTTTAAGTATAGAAGCTGAAACTGAAAGTGAGAAGAATGACAAAATGTTTGGAAAAAGCAGTAACTGTGACTGAAACTACCTTTTTTCAAAGTTCAAAGATTTTTTCAAATTTAATGTCAAAATTTCCTTTTTCGTCACGGTCTTCTACGACTATCGTTATTTCGACTTCCGCACCCTTCCCAACATGAATTTTAACCCTTTAGCTCCACCTTTTGCTTTTTTCGATCCTTGTATAGATTTAAATGTTGTGACGTCTAATCTCCAACAGTTATGTGATCTCGGTCGAGAGCTTTTAGAGTTTCACGAGTGAAACTCCCAGCGTGCTATTTCAAGTTTGTCAAATATTTGGAACTCTTTTTCCTGACAGTTTTCTTTACAATAAAACCGTTGTCTTCTCTTTTGTTTAATGTTGAAGGCTTATCGAGTCGATTACCCGAAGTTGAGGAAATTATAAATTTTTAGTACACCAACTGTCTGTGCTTTGACTGAAACCGGCAACGCTATCTCGAACTTAAATCATGCTTGGTTTCCTTCATATAAACGTTTCTTTACACCTGGTACTAACGCGCACGGCGGAATATTACTTCTAATGCATAATTTAGTTCAGACTACGGTTCTTTTTACAGAACCTAATTTGCTCGCAATTTCAGCAAGGGGTGAAAAGCACATTTCGGAATAGGTACAAAATTTCTGGAATGCCATTCAGGAATGGCAGGATGCCGCCTTCGAATGGTGGGCTGACATTCTAGAATAAGGGAAAGTTTTTTGTTTTGTTCTAAATACGAGCAAAAATTCTGAGTCTGTAACGAAATAAAGGTATCAGACGGACCGGAATTTATTTTATTTATTTATTACTATCCCGTATACCAAAGAAAAAAGATGTGATTTGTCGTCAAGGTATGATCTCGATCAAATTAAGGCGTCGCGCTTTTTTTGCTTTTGTCTATCCATATTTCAACTGGTTAGCGCCTTTGTTTTTCTATTGTGCCGATGTTCAACGGAGACGATTAGTCGACTTATAATCGTATTATTTATGACGTGCCGATGGTATTAATTATTTAGATTATCATATGTTTTTTTCGCTCACTAGTGAGCGTACTTTGATGGAGCGTTTTTCGAGTTATTGGATTAGATATATGTCCAGAGTTTTTTCTTTTTCGGACACTGTCGAATTGTTGGATTTATGGAATCTGTATTTTAATTTTGCATACTGGCGTTCGACGTGTTTAAGCGTTTTCGGTTTACGCAAGAATTGCAGGCATGCACTTTTAGCCGAGAGGTATCCTCATGTATTTTCTTATGTTTACGATCATCGTACGACCATCGATCACCTCGAATAAGTTTTTGGAGTTGGTATCGAAATTCGTTTAACTTTTATGTCAATCACTTTCACGATGTCCTACCTGAAATTCGTCTTTTTTTACGATTCCCTCATGCATTTGTTTTTTAACGTGACACTTTGATTTTCGTGAAACGTATAGTTTTTCGTCATGTAGTGTCATCACTTGTATTTTTCACTGGTTAACGCTAGAAACCAGTTTTTAAATGTGCAAATAAACAACAACAATAACTTCAAAAAGTCAATTTCATCATAGAGGTCGATTTTTGAGATTCTCTCAGGTTTTGACTTTTTCTCCGTGAAGAAAATGGTTTTTGAAGGTTGGGAAGATGATATTCGGATGCGACTTGAACGATGAATCAAGATATGTATAATGTAGTAATAAAATCATGAGTCTATTCTTAACCATACAGTACATTCTGTCCCGATGATTATATATCCACTAGGATTACCAAAACATCTCATCCCTGATCCTGGTCAATCATGAATTCGTTAATAATTTCATCCATCGCTCACTTTACGTAATGCTTAGTCAACATATACAATAAGAACTATTATTTATTTTATCCTCTATTTTCTTCTCTGTCCTCTAATAACGATAAACAAACACAGAAGTCAGGGACTCATAAATAAAATTTTGCATACAAAATGATCTTTGTAGTCTAAGTATTATTCGTCATTTTTAGTTCATAAATTTAATTTGACCAAGTTAGAACACAGAAATATTAACACGGAAGGATAAGTAAGTTTTGATGCTCTGTCCTTTACTTTTACAGTGACAAAAAAAATTACTAAAAATGGCTTGATAATTCCTGATATTGTCTTATGTTTTCTAGAATAGAACTCTGAGCGTCTATTGCTGTTGTTTTATGTACAAATTAACAACTTTTTATTACTGAATTAATTATATTTGATCACTCTACATATGAAAATTTAGCATGTAACATTGACAGAGTTTTATCTAAAGCTTTAGATGCGACCAAATATCTATTTCATTATTTGCATTGAATTTTGAGGATTTTTCCATGATAATTTGTCACCATTGATAAATAAATTAATATTTTGTCGTTTTCGGATTCCACAGGCAAGAATTAAGATGAACATTGAAATAAGACCAATTCCAGTGATTAACATTAACTTTTGTTTATAATTAAATGATAATTCATCATTTTTTTGGTGATGTTTATGATGTCTGGTTCGTGAATGAACCGTTGAAGAAATTGTGTTCGGTTTTTGACGAGTTGATGATATTTTTCCGGAAACGAATGGGACCGCTGATTCCTTAACGGGGAAATTTGTTGTCTTTTTCCATTTGCTTACACCTACACTATTTTTCGATGTGAAAAAATAAGGGTGTTCTTCTGTTGGACATTCTAATGCTTCACCTTTATGCCAAAATGTTTGCTTTTGTTCAACTGGCTCTAACATGTTGTTCCATAGAGACAATGCTGTTATAGAATGACCTTTTCCTAAAATATGACACAATGTTAATCAGTTAAAATAGTCTCTAACATCATGATCGATGTTACATACCGCTGAAATGGAAGCAGTCGGGTGCAAAGTAGCTGAAATCAATTGGATTACCGGGTTTATCTGTACGCGGTATTTTTGTTTCTGTGAGAAATGGTTGTATAACAACAGTGAAATCATCACTTGTATCATAACGTCCAGTTGCGACTAAATCCTTTAACATATTCTGATATTGGTGTACGTAGACATCTAGAATTTTTGCATTTTCAGGCGTTGGATTAACAGCACATGAACAAGTTAGTTTATACAATACTTGACAAACGAAACCACCAGTATTTAATTCTTGGACTCCGCTGAAATCAAACTCATGGTCAATTATTTGTGGCAGAATATTTGATACATTTTTTATACATAAAACTTACCGAATATCTAATACCAAAACTAAATTGACAAACGTTCGTGGCAATGATGCATGTAAAAGATCGAGTGCATCTCGAACATAGCCCGTAAATTCTTCTGGCGTATGCATATTCGTATCAACACAAAAATCACACAAATCGTTACCACCAACAAAAAACGTGACCACTTTCCAATCATTGTTAAAATCATAGGTTTTATCTGCTTTTATACGATCAATGAGCATTTGTGCCTGATTCAACATGTGATAGGAACGACCACCCGATTTAGCTACGTTCAATCCATTATTCGAACTATTTTGTCCATTTAGAAATGAGATGGAAAATTTGGTTGAATAACCTTTTAAATTTGGAGTATATTGTTTTACTATATTGGGTAATGACATAACTTTATTAAAATTATGATCACCACCGATAGACCATGATAAACCACGATTTTCTACTAACAGTCCTGCGATAGTTATTGCATGGGCACCTAAAGCAGCAGTCAGCGAATCGCCCAGTGCACCAATCACTTTCACATCCGATGGACGAAGTTGATGAACACTTGTTGCTGTTGTTTTATTATCTCCAAGTGATGGATTACAGGGAAAATTCATTTTTTCCCCATAAAGATAGTCTGGTTGTGAAAACAAATCAAACGACCACTTGTAATATTCCTCAACAAATGTCTCATTCAAACTCAATTTATCAATTTCCTTTACGTACTCATCAATATTCAAACCAACATTAATAGAGAATAATATTGAAAAAACACTTATTGCAATGGTGAACTGCATGCTACTTTTGTACAAAGTTTGAAAGGTAAGAAAAAAACAAAAAGTTATGTCAAATGATAATAGTTTTTATTTAGTATTCGATGGATAAATAGAGAACAAAGGTAGGTCATTCTATGAAAACAGTAGAAGTGCGTGATTAAAGAGCGTTAACTTGCAAAAAAGTTACCTAACAAAATAACAAATTTTTTTTTAAAGATAACCTGAGAGAATGTTGGATAAAATTTTTCGATTGTCCCCTAGTGTATTCTTTTTCTTCATGAGCATGGTATGCGTATGAAGAATGTTATACAAAACAACCGATAAGAGGCTAAGATACTCTAGCAGGTTATAGAAGTATAGTTGAAATATTTCGATGAGTAATATTCCGCTTTCCAATGTGCAAAAGATCATTAAAAATACTCTGCAAGTTTGTGTGCATCAACAGTTATCCATATTTTGTATTAAATACTTGTAATACGAATTAAGAAAAATATACCTCTTCCATGACTTCAATCAGTCACCACCACAAAGAAAACAAATGACTTAGGTGGAAAGCATAATCAATTTAATCATAGATATATATCTTTTTATTCACAGATAAAAGTCTGAAAATAATTACGAATATAATTATCGACTAAGGCAATAGTTTAAAGGACAATTTATTTTGTAATATTAATGTGCTAATCTTAATAGTTCAATCATAATTTGTAATTCAGTGTAAATAATTGTGACTACAAACTCGTTGACATTATTGTTTTTCTAATCGACTGATAAATAATTTACCTCTCAAAGACGTAGTCAAAGACGATTTCTTACTTGTTAGCGAACTGTAATGAAAACAATAATATATGAATTTTTTAATAACTCATTTTGTTGAAATCAAATATTGCACAAATTAATCATACAACTCTTAATTGAGAAAAATTAATGAGGAATAAACTAAGAATAAAATACAAATTAAGTGAACTACTAAAAATAAGAAAATTATTAAGGCTTGATATGAAAATGACATATACATCATTGTTATATAAGGAATCAAATCGGCCTCAAAGACCTTTAGGATGATTTCGATTTTTCATCGATCACGCTTTTAACTTTATCGTATTTTCTAAATAATATGGCATTTTCATTTTCCTTCATTTTTCTACAATCTAGTACCAGAATGGACATTTAAGCTCTACATCTGGTAAAATACCCGAGGACACATGTGCAAGACAAAAATTAGATGTTAAAGATACTATTTTGGCTATATCTCTGAAATCCCAAAACATACCACTCTAATTGTTTTATATATTTTCCTCTTGGAATTTGCCTACAAAACATGACATTCACATTTTTTATCATTGAGCTCATTATCTAATTTAGCAAAAAAACTAATAGAGTAAAGTAGCCATGTATTTTGAAAGTGGGTTTTTTCGATTATGACGGGGTATGGTGCTGCCAGTTTAGCAGTTCTAATACAGATCTCTTGAAATGCTGCACAGAGGTCACTTACGCAATGGAAGACGACTTGAAGCCAAGATATCAACTGATTTTAAAATATACCTTGTCTTCGGCCTGTAAAACTGTACAGATCAGTAGATTTCATTATGCAGGGAAAAGCGCATTCTAAGGAGTGTTTCGAAGTATGCTGAGTACATTGAAGTGTCAGAATGAGGGCATTAAATAACTTATTGAAACGTCAGAAATAACTGAATATAAGAGATCGTTCGTTTTGATTCTCGGACGTAGAATGCATCAATATGCTACAGTTACAATAGTGCGAAGGAAAAATATGCCACACATTCCATTTATATTTTCGTGAATAAAATCCGAAAAAGACAGTTGTTCTCGTAACTGTAATTAGCTGATGGACTCTACACGCTACAAAGATGCATAAAATCATATATTTTAGACCGAATTCTTCTTTTTGATACTAGAAATGAGACAATACTGTGACAACTAGTATCTGTTCAGTTTTATTTGTTTCTAACAACTATAAAGGAGATACCAATTCAGAAAACTACTGAAGCGTTCCTACAATAAAGGTTCCAATGCATCGTTTATACACAGTTTTCATACTCTTTCTAGTCGGAAATCAACAATAATTTAAAAATCACTCCCGAAAAAAAGACTGGGGACTCTGTAAGCTTACAGATAACGAAACCGTGATTTTTCGTAAAGATTCTTTTGTACAAAAATGTTAGATAACAGAAACCTAATACATATTGTGATGAAGAAGAATCACCTCTACAAAGCCCAGATATCAGTCTCTTGGAAAATGTGAGTTTAGCCGAGCACAGAGTCAAACAATTTATACATATAGATTATTCTATCATGTTTGACAGTATTGTATACCTTTCTGTATTTTAGATGGAATCTGAAGTTACCAGAACTGTAAAAATCGGGCAGTATGCGTTTTAAGTGTTAACAATTTATTTCATATTATAGAAGACGGTAAGGTTTCTTCGACATTCATACTATCTATGATACTAAAAATCGTAAAAGGCCTTATCTGATATGAAGATGGCTCCGCCGCTGATGGTCACTTCTCATTTTGTTTAATTATCAATCATGCCATCTACCTTCAGGAGCTGTCGAGAATCATCTGATAAATTTTCTTAGACCAGTAACTCTTTCACGCTTTGAAATTTGTAAAATACAGTGATTAATTAGCTTTTCAAACTGACTAAATTACACGAAGGTACAGCTAGCGATAACTCGTTGGTTTCCCGTCCATCATGAACATGAGAAGAGGAAGAAGAAAAGACTCAGTGAGTAGAGAAATCAACAACAGCTGAATAAGTGCAATATTGAACGAATCAGTTGTAAAGCGTATGATTGCGCGAAGAATGTCGTTGACGAATTTGGCATGTCAACTATTTTGAAACAAAATAAATCGTATTATTTAGATGAATTGAGTTCAGAATGTTCGAAGCGAATCGATCAATAGAGATGGACATCCTGTCAGTGAATAAAATCAATGAAATGGATGAAGACGAGATTAAATACGATGAAGAGAGCACAGAGTTAAGAAATTCAAAGCTAGACTCGGAGCAAAAGAGAGATGAGAACACCAATGACAATCAAAGAAATAGTGTTATGACAACAACTAGAAAACAATTCAATGAGACGAGAATTTCTTACGAGATCAAAGCACAATAAAAAATCGTACTTTTCAAATTAAAACTATTATTTCTTTGAAAAATATTCATAAACAAACTACTTCGTCATATCTGTCAACTGATAAACACTAGTTTCATCCTGCAAACTTACAAGATTGTAGCAAAAACGAAATTGATCTTATATGTTAGTTAGTAAAAGTGTAATTAATAAAACTTTTAGCTAAATTAGAAAATGTCCGTTAATAGAAGCTTGTCAGGGAAAAATATGCTTCGATTGGGGCTCGATATGCGTGACCAGTTGCTCTAGCCCACTGAGTTAGCAGGCTCTGAGGTAGTCAACTTAATTGACTAACAATGGAAGGTCGTGTATTGTAAGTGAAATTGATCGATCATATTCGGGTCAAATGAACACTCTCTCTAAGAAACTTAAAATATGAGCTGCCCTTGGCTTGCCTGGACAGAGATATTCAGTTTTTAAGTTATGCATTATTAGGCTATAGAAACATGATAATATATGAATTAATCACATGGAATTTTTAGTGTAACCATCAGATTTTTCAGACAGTGAGCTTCCGAAATTTTGATGAATTTATTAACAATGTTCAGACTTCTTCTGAAGTTTAATAGCACAGAATTAACAAAGATTGAGCATTACGTTCATATCAATCGGACAGAAATGAACTTGAACGATCGTCAATGTTTTATAAACATGCATTCTATTATTCACAACCAACTATCTGCTCCACAATTCAAAAATCTTATTAAGTCTGAATTCACACAAGCCAGGATACTGAATGAAACAGTTGGTGAAATCAAGAAACCAGCAGATGTTTGCTTTAAATTCTATGATCTTTATTGCTCCGTTATTCGTTGTGAAGAGCGAACTCTTCTAACTTGCGCTTGGTGCAAAAGACACCTTTGTTATTATCATTCGATCGAAGATCTTCATCTACATCTATAGTACATCTCTTGAAATATTGTTTTCTACA
>CAJNOQ010006728.1:0-13257 GCA_905250885.1 Didymodactylos carnosus
TCTCTGAAAAACTCCTTAAAAAAGCTTTTCAAAGTCCAACTCTCATGCCATTAGAAAGAGGATCATGAAAAACCTATAAAAAAATGGTTCATGAAACTTTAGTTCACTCATAAAGCTAAAGTCCGCCTGCTCTAGCAAAAAGTGCCCACTGTGTCTTGTGCGCAATCATGAATTATCTAAATACAAATACTTTTGATTTAGAGTACAATCAGACGTAACACTCACTTTTACGATGTTATTATTGTCAGTAATTGAATTCAACGTTGACATAACATGATGATCAATTTTGTTTGTAAATATAATATAATCCTTGTTGAAATTTGGAGTAAAACTGTTTGTGGTTCAAATGAGCTACCATCTCTCTGAAAACAAAAATATAATAAAATACGAAAGACGAGCGAAAAATTTTAATTTATACTTCGCAATCAAAACCGATCATCTTCTCAGACTGTAAATCCAACAACATTTCACGAAAATCAGTGCTTTTGTTGATCCAAATAGCTTTAGGTAACATATTTCTGATTAGTTCCATATTTATCTAAAATCAGAATAACAGAGGCGAGTCGCGAGTTTAGATTTTACTTTCTATATATTTTGAGAGAGATCCTTGATGCCTTTAAGACGTATGGGATCTGTTCTTTGTTTTGGTACCTTACATTAATGCGACACAATAAGACTATGATATTTATGTTTAATCAGCTGCGTGAAAAAATTTTATTAAAAAATACATGTTGCACACAAACAAAACTTTAGTGCAATGCATAAAACATTTACAAAAAAATTATATTTTTATGTGCATTGTTGATAATTTCTATCGGAAACTACACAAATCAATTACAAGGAAAATTCAGGAATGTTCATTTTTGTGTTTTGTATTAAAGCCCATCCGTTAATAAAATAATGAACGTCTATTTAAATCTAAATACCGTGTTGTATTGCATAGTAAGTATAAATGCTAAATGTAGAAAAACAAAAGTGAGTACTCGGCAAATAAAGATATATTTAGTTATAGAACGACTTACAGAGGCTGAGATACACTTTTAAACTAAACATTTTAGCAAGGTTACCTAGCAGTGTCCAATAAAGTGTTCTCCAACAATGTTTTGCAAAATAACGTTTCTTCTCGACTGTTATACCTAAAATGATGTGAAGAGAAACACTTACATATTAACATTATTGAACTTTTTAAATGAAACTATGGAAAAATGGAATAAAACATTATCAAAAGCCATTCTGATCTTAGTTTCCCTCCAGTGTTTGACTGAGGTACTTGTCTGTCTCACCACGAAGAGGTGCCAGATGTCGAGACAGGTCAATACAGTGGTGCAGTGACCGCCCAATTTGTTTCGAAGGAAGTTCTTCACTGCGCAATTTCTCTCAGATAAAATTCGTCTGATTTCTACGTAAGGAAGAATCCGTCTTCGATCTTTAATATACCCTTTAGAACAAAAGACGAACTGTGCATTAGGTATACATGAGACGAATTAGATATTCCTGAGGATGGGACGAAGCATCTGTGAGACAAATCGTACAAGACAATAAAGATTAATACAAATTGACCTGCAACGAAAAATCTAGGGAGAAATTTTCTCCGAAACAAATTGGGCGGACGAAAATGGTTTGACTCCAATTGCCCAGTAACATTTCTAGCAGGATTCTGGAGCAGAACACACATGTAAGCTTAGTGAACAAAAAAAGGTTCGTTTTATGTAAAACAGATTCGAACAAATAAAGAAAAACACAACAAATCGTACATAATTTTTAAACCCGAACTGGTTGGGAACTGACGTGTAAATTCGTATGTTTCCACCTGACACCGTTTCTAAAACAAAGTAAAAGAAAAACAATAAACAAATAGATGTTCAATATACCTTTCTGAAAATAAAAAACTAAATGAGTTTTAAGGCCTACAAACGAAAAAAAGTTCGTGTCTGTCCTTCTCTACGTTCTTTTATTGATTCGCAGGAAAACTCAGAACGCTAAATAAAAGTATGTGGCGATTTTCCTTTTCGATCTCTTACCTCTTAAAAAGCAAAGTCTCTTTCTTTAAACACTAAACATACGCTACAGTATTTGTAATGAGAATCTGAACCCGTAGGATACTGTTTTTGCCAAAAACTCGAACCAGCGTGTAAGTGAAAACTAGCGGATTAACACTTACAGGAACCTTGGTACGCTCTGTTTTTTTCAGCAACGCGTAAAATAGAGCGTACAAACAGTTGTGTAAGTGTATACTGCCTGTCTATGATCAGAAACACTACATTCTCCCGCAGAACAAAGACGAAGCCATGCAAGTAATAAGAATACCTCCACGCTCAAACATACTAGTTTCAGAAATTCTAGAGATCATAAGAAATGGATTTAAGATTCAGAAATATTTTGCTCATAGTTCTATTGCGTCACTATTACTTTTTCAGGAAACTGTGCCCTTTTCGATCCCGATTGAAGTGCATAACTCACTACGGTAATCTGTTATTGGTTGATGAGTCATCAGGTGACTGCATACATATCAGAACGAAAGTTGTCTGCACTGTAAATTCGATTCGCAGAAAAGTCCGTGATTTACCAGGGAGTTTTCCTCATTGTTCAGAGCATCATGTGGAAAAGCCAATGAAAATTTTT
Source organism: Didymodactylos carnosus (assembly GCA_905250885.1). Lineage (NCBI taxonomy): Eukaryota > Metazoa > Rotifera > Eurotatoria > Philodinida > Philodinidae > Didymodactylos > Didymodactylos carnosus. Next base: position 2,623 of record CAJNOQ010006728.1, read on the forward strand.
TACTTCATTGGGTGAAGTCCGTGAATGTATCTATCACGAAGTTTACTCAGTAATTATAATGGAGAAAGGCAGAATTTTATTCTCGTTCGCTTCTTGCTCTTGTTCTGTATTTTTTATGTAATATGACAGCACAGAACGACAAAAAATGGTTGACAAAAATTATTGCATTTAGTCAGTTTCGAATTTTGATCGTCTATCTATTTTGACCAAGTTCATGCATATCAGTAATCGCTTCGATGTACTTGTTATCCATTGTTTATTTTTTCCATGGCTGTTCCATTAAACTAGATAAGTATTGTGTACATCTTATCCGTTTTTTTATTATAAGCTGGTGCTTTGTGGATGCTTTTTTTTAACCTAGAGATGTTAATTTCGCCGAAAATGGTATGCATGCATCTGTGGATTATTATATATTTAATGATCAATGTGAATGAATTTATGATGACCGTCAAATTGTTTCGCCTCTCGAAGCTTTTTCTGAAGTTGTAACTCAATGTTTTTAAGTTAATATACTTTAGATGTCTGGAATCAACGTAACGGACTTTGTTTGTCCGTCATGCACGAATTGGTCAACACCTTATCTGAAAAAATTTGTTAATCATTTAAAAAATACTCATTGCACCAATAAAAATATTACTATTATGTGTAATCTATGCAATTCTGTATCTTCGAACGCAAGAGCGTTTTCGCAACATGTTAGTAAATATCATAGAACGCAGGATAAAGCCGTAAAAGAAGATGATGAACTTCAGATATTAGAAGAAAGCATCGGACAAGCGCAACCTGTGGTAATTAATACAAATATGAACGGTGATGACTATATGGTCACTGAAGAAGAAACATCTGAGGAACAACTACCAACAACATTAACTGAAATGAACTCATTTATTAAACGAATTTTACATTTTCTACTGACACTTCAATCTTGTTTTTATATATCTGAGGCTGCTGTTAGATATGTGGCAACAAATTTAGCTGATCTACTAGAATGGTTGTTAGTTCACCCAGATGTAAGCTAGTGATCTCATTTTTTCTGATACATAATCAGCAAATTAGCGTTCTCACACAGTAATGTATTTTTAGATTTCTCGCCAAGCGATCTCGTTTTAAAGAGAAATGAAAAGTCCTGTTAAGCGATCCCAAGCTGCTGAACAACATTTTGGTTATGGTCGTCTAAAAAGCGATACAGCTGAGGTCACCTTCATACTACAACAAGTATTTCCTGTACTCACAAGACTGCTAATGTTTCTTTCTAGGTCTTATTGAGCAACGACGAATATCACACTGTGAAATGGAGTTATATTCCATTTCTGGATAACTTGAGACATTTCTTACAACTGTCTGAGGTTCAGGTCGATTTAAGTGCTGGTACCAGAAGAAGTGATGGTGTTATGCTAGATATACATGATGGCCAATTTGTTCGAAACCATGCACAATTTAAAAACCGAAGTTTTTTAAAAATCGAACTTAACTGTGGCCAGTATCATTCTGATTCAGGAAAATGTTTGCTGAGACACCTTTGGCTATGTTTAGATGATTTGAATACCACTAATGCTGTTTCTCACAAAATCCACAAAATTTTTTTCGTGTATTGGTCTCTGTTAGATTACATCGTGATCATCGTTCCGGCCAAGTAGCGAAACGACTGGTGGCTGCTTGTGATTCAAAAGCTCTAAAGCATGGGCTGTTAGATCGTGTTTTAAGTACGTAAATTTTTAAAAAACTTTGTGTATTAATGCTCTTTTTAAGATGATTTTCTTGATGGTATTAAACAATTATCGGCTGCTGGTATACGCGTAAATGTCAATGGCGTGGAAAAAATTTATCATGGAGCATTGTTTATAACTGTGAGTATTAATTTATATGCCTTTGTTATACTGGCATAGGTGGTATGATATCTTCTTCAATCAGACTTATACATAATAATTAATTCTGTTTTTGTATTCCTTCAGTTGGGTGATTATCCGGCGCAGCAAGCCATCCATGGACGTAAAGAGTCCGTGGCAGCAAAAAGATTTTGCCCATGTTGTGATATTACCTCGGATAATTTTGCCGTCTTCATCGATCAGGTATGGAAAATACGACGTTTTGTGCTCGTCGCAGCTGGCTTTTATCTGTTGCTGTTTTAGATTGTCAATGTAGTTTCATTAGACGATTACAATTCTACATGCACAATTATTGAAGATATGAAAAAGAACAACAACCGGTTTTACGAATTTTGGCAAACACATTATGGAATCAATAACAGACGCATATTTTCGGCATTACCGCATTTTGATGTTGTTCTGCAAGTGCTTTTTGATCCGATGCATGTTTTATTACAAGGCAATGGATCGAGAGTGCTTCTTTCTGCTAGTTTACTGCTTCTTTATTATTTAGGTGTTTGCAAATTCCATCTGAATTCATTTCTATCGTACTGTGTGCAACAAAACTATTATACCTTGGCTACGTTCTGCAAAACCGTCAACGAATTTGAATATAATGTAGAAGAAACCGCTTCTAAGCCACATTTGAATTTAAAGCAAGAAGACTTAGCAGGCGGCGGTATTTACCAGATCTTATTTCTCAAATGATACAAATAATTTTATTACTCGTTTAGGTTTGCCTCTTGACGCTATTCAAGTATATCATCTGTTTATTAATTTGCCTTATATATTAAAAATTCTATTACATAACTCAACGTTTCTGGCTCTAGAATGCGTGTTCTTGTTGGTTGATATTGTTAGTTTAGTTTATGCCTCTGAAGCTGAAGACATTAGCGTCGATCAGTTGCAAGAATGCATCTTACAACATAATCGACTTTACAAGAAACATTATTCAAACAGTCTAAAACCAAAGTTTCATTTCATGCATCATATTCCGCAACAGATGAGACGTTTTGGACCTCAAAGATACACACAGTGTTTGAGTGCTGAACGAAAACATCAGTTTTTCAAAGGTTTAATTAAGTTTCGGTTAGTTATCAGCATTAACTGTGTTGTATTTTGCTTTGCTTGAGGTTTTAAGCATCGTTGTTTCAAAAATTTGCCTTTTACTTGCGCTAAGCGACATCAAACTTGGGAGTATTCAAAGGATTACAATGCCGATGGTACATTGTCAACGAACATCTTCAAGCATAATATAATGCTGCAGTACGTAACAACAATTCCTGATGGATTGATCCTGGATATTGAACAACTGCTACTACCGTCACCACCCACAAGTATAGCACAAATTGCCAAAATCGACTCAATAAGTTATACTGTGGGGGCGATATTATGTGTATCCAGCGTCTATTTATCATTTAAACCGCAATTTGTTCAAATAAAAAATATTTTACTTATTGGTCATCAACCGATTTTTATGGTACAATATGTTAAAGTTATTAAATATGATCCACATGTGAAAGCATTTGAAGTTAAAATGAAACAGGAACTCGGAACTGTATCTAAACAAGATCTAAAGTATGTGTGGCCTCTTAAATTGATTGAGATTAACCACGTAAAGTATGTTGCTTTGCGACCGTATGGAAGATTATTTATTTGAAATGAATGTTTTATGTCATATTTGATTTATTCATGTGTTGTCTTTCTGATATGTGTAAACTTGTCAGTGTTGTCATTCTTTCCTTCACACGTGTTTAGCCTGTTCTGGAATTTATTGAAATAAAAATCTTATATGTCGGAGTGTTTTATTTAGTAATTTTATCGGTCAAAGTCTTCTTACATGTTTTTCTACTTTCAGATCATGTTTAAAAACACGTGCAGCCAGTGTCCGGATACGGATCATTGTATTAGTTACATTAATGACGATAGCAGTAACAATCAGTGTCTGTGTGGACATAAAAAAAATAAACATCTGTTTGGTAAATAGGAGTCTGATTTGCTTAGTACTTGCTACAGATAATGTTTTCCATGCTTTTAGATTTATCTTCCACGTCAGCAACAATGTTTAATACCTCTCCTCTTCCTTTTATAAAATCATCTCCGTCAACACCACAAACTCTCTTCAATCCAACTGTAGCACCATCGACGGAACCAGTCAGTCCATCATATCCGTCCAGGTTATTAGAAAGTGATCAACATTCATCTTCTATTGCTTGCCCACTATCGACAGTGGCCAGCGATAAAACACCGTTAAGACCACGCAAAAATAGAATTAAAGCAAAAATCCAGGAATCTAATGTTCATGTACCCTCGACATGTCAATTACCAGTCTATACGGAGACTGTTGAACAAGCTTTGTTAGGAGGTATACGTATGTTTTAAGCGTCAGACTGGAAGTAAATTTTAATTTCTCTCGTTCTTATTCGTAGGAAAATTTGAACAAGTTTCCAGAAAATGTTTTCATGAAACAAGAGACGCCATGCTATCTAATATCCAACTATAAGTGGTCAGATTGATTACAAAAATGTTGGCCTTGCTATTGTACGTCAATATCCAAATATAGCAAAGAAGGATGGTTTTAATTTAGTAAGAGTTTCAGCTATTTTCTGATAAAAAGTTATTCTCTGTTCACGTTTTAGACTGACATATCGTCGTGATCAACTGAATGCATCAGTAATTTTCGACAAGAGATGAAACGTAAACAAGGATTACTGACAAAACGAAAGAAAAAACAAAGAAAAGCAAGTGTGGTTATTGATATCAAAGAATTAAAGAAAATTGAGAGTTACGAAACAGATACTGACGAGGTAAATATACCACGTGTTAAATACAGCTGTACCATTTTTCTGGTATGTTTAGGAAAATGAGAATTCAGTTGTAAAGCGTGCTCGTGTTAAAGAAAGCCCAGTGAATGACAATATAAATCGTGTTTTAAATGAAATCTCAATAAATCTGAGTGCATATCACTTTCGAGAAGTTTAATCGTGGTAGCAGCAATCACGTGAATTCGTCACAGCTAATGGAAATCATGTAGATGATAATATAGATGTTGATACATTCATAACACTATCAGCTCCCTATGCACACCAACCTTTTTCTTTCTTATTTATAAGGTTAAATAAAGTGTTTCTCTGCATTTAGAAGAAAGAAATGGACGAAGAAAACAACATTATTCCATTACATTATGGTAATGAGGTTACTGTCGTTACAACGAGAGAATCACCAACATCGTCAAAAGTTTTAGCTGTAGATACCGATGAACATGTCGAATTATTTAAAACAGATATGGAAGAATCACCGATGAGCGATGAAAAACAGTATGAAGTCTCTGTATCAGCAACCTCGTTATTGTTAACAACAGAAGAAAGACAAAGAGATTATAATTCAATTCAGGAAGATTCAAAAGAACAGTTTTATAAAAATATCACAGACAAAGTTAAAAGCATGGCTGCTCGTGCGGCCGTTTTGACGGACGACGATACTGCTATTGTTGGTGATAATGACAGTTCTTCATGTCATTCAATTGGTGGAAGTCAAATACCTGTTCAGCAGCCAAAAGTACAACAATCACAGTCAGCGCTATTTATTTGTAAACAAAACAATAAAGTCTTTCGGCTTCCTATAAGTATGCAGTAATTTTTCTTCATTTCATTTTTATTTGTGAATTATCTTTTAGCTATGTCCGTTCCGTTCAGTTCTCAGTTGTCTTCTTTGTCAAACGGTGATTATAAGCTGATATGTAAGAACACAGTACTGAGAAATTATTACTGTATTCTGTTTTATAGTGCTTTCATATTCACGTGCGTTACAATCGCAGCAAACACAACTGACTCCAGCATCGTCATTTACGCCACGTAAGAATCTTCTCTTGAAAGAAAAGGAGGATTGCAAGTTTTTCTAATTCAGGTTGCTCCATTGCATCAAAAAGTATACATTCACAACCATCGTTAAACACCTGTACAACACCAAAAGACAACTCATCAGCTGCGTCGTCAAATGATTCAACCATTGATCAAACATATAGTTCACTTAAAAGCGAACTATGTACAAGAGTATCACGAATTAGTAAGAAGAAGAAAGCAAATGTTGAACCAAGTGTGATGATGCATATCAAACAATTACAAGAAACTACATTTTTGATGAGAAGAAAACAAATGTCCAAGCATTTACTTTTACCAATCAATGACAAAGCACAACTTTATCCAGAGTTATTGAATGAACAAATGGTAATATATAGTTATATCTAACAGTACTTTCGCAAAATATCTGTTTTATTCTTTAGCTTTTAAGCGAATGGAATTTATTATTAAGAACAAACAAAACAAAAGAAAAGAAACCGAAAATTTCAACAATAATTGATAAACAATTCAATCCAAATACTTTAAGATGTGTTTTAGATAAATTAATAAACATTTATAAAGTGAAAAACAGTCAGACAGTAAGTTTCTTTCCTATCAAGTGATTCTTTTCTCAGAAATTATTTGCACTGTAGCAAAGTGAAACCGATTTAGAAGCGGTTCGACAGTATTGTCAGAAACATCAATCGCGAGTATTTGCGAGAAAAGAAGTAAAAAAGGTATTTCCTGCTTATAGGTTTAAGTTAAAACTGTTTAGTACCTATTTTTTACTTCGTTTAAACGTCTTCAGTTGGTGTGTTTTGGTCGGGAGCAATATGGGATAAAGGAACCATTAATTTATCATCAACAGTCAAATTCAACATCATGTCAACGGCCAGTGGCCTTCAGGGGCCGTTATTTTTATTTTTAATCACATTTCCAGTTTATGATATTGACTTTCCTGCCGATATAAAACTAGCTGTTGATCAATTAATTGAACAAGTACTAGATATAAGTCAATATTAATGATATTGTTTTTTTTTCTGAACCATTTCTGTTTTGATGTTCTATGCGGTGTATTAATAATTTTTTTGTTATTTTGTTCTTGCTCTGTATTTTTTATATGTGTTTCTGCGAAGATTCAGAAATAAATTTTTCTAACATGAGTAACGTGTGTCTTTAATCTTAGTTCATTACTTTCCGTTGAGATAAATTTGCATTACAGACACTATTCAAGGTTATTAGCCAGAGTTTCTTTTGGATTATCTGCCTATATGACATTATTCACTGGCCGCAGAAAAATTACTTTCTAGCTTATCACTACCATCTGACGCTCTTCTATGAAACTCATTTTCAGAAGAAAGATATATTTTTTCTCTCATCGCATAAGATATTAGTCTGTTTGGAAAACAGATAAAAACTACAAGCGTTTGTTTACGCTGTATTTTTGAAAGATTTTTAAGTAAGAATATGTCTCATGCTTCATCTGTACATACTTACCCGTTCAAGTTTATTTTAAAGTTATGTTTGTAGAACAAACAAAGGGTTGATTATTTTTTATTCATGTTTGTTACAAAAACAGCACCCTGCGTACGCCACACAATCACAAGCTTTACACTGTGGAAAAACACAGGATTAAATCCGTAGTTAGTTTTCAACCAATAGCACGTCGACCAATCAGAATAGAGCAATGGACTTTTCAGTCTGGAACCTGTCAGCCTACTCCGTGACTTTTTATGGATTGGATAACACGGATCACGGACTTTTCTTAGAATTTTTTTTCTGAGATAAGTCCGTGATTTCATTTAGATAAGTTCGTGGAAGAATTTACAGTGTGTGTATGCGCAAAATACGGAAAAATGGCTGTCAGAGATTCTATGGATAAGCCAATCAAAAGCGAGAAGCATAAAATATTTCTTTTCACTACGCGAGAAAAAATATTCAACGAGATGATGTGAAATATCTACTGATGCAGAGAAAGAAAGGTAAGCAAACGTTTTCTGTAGGCTGGAGGTAGATGTCGCGAAGTAGCAGTCAACTGTGATAATTCCGAAAAAAAGTCTTGTACCGATAATAAAACTTACAGTGTACAGATAATCTATCATAGCGAATCGGTTAGATATACTTCCAACCTGCTGGGGATCTACAGACGGTGTCCAGAAAACCTTTTAGCTTTATATTACATAAGACGGTTTTTTCGTGGAATCAACGAACTTCACAGCGTTTCTAAGCCATACTGGCTGCGAGCGCTGACCGAAGGGAGGTGAGTGCATTGTTTTGAATTCAGAACTATTTTTAGACCTCTGGAGATCTTTGTAGGGTCTCGAGAAAACCTTTTAGATTTACATTAGATTACGAATCGTATACAGCAAAACAATGAAAAATTTAGGACATATTTCAGATAGTCCCCTAGCGAACGCCGACCGGAGGAAGGCGTGAGTGTTGTCGTGGATTCAAAAGTGATAAAGGGTCGTTCGCAGATATAAGTTCCTAAAATCAAAGGATCGAGCAAGTGTAGACGAGCGTTACCTTGTTGCTCATTTAACTTTTGTAGCGTGAATGTGGCCTAAGCGAGAACGCAGCTAACAAAGCACGTCTCTTTTGTTACTCCATCCCTAGTTGAGAATCCCGGAAGGACTCCCGCGGGATTTCACCAAATCATAACAGTAAAGTGGTCGTTTCATTTAATGGGGGTCACAAGTATTACGGCTTTCTTGTCTTGGTTATTTGTTTTCTGTCCAAGACTGAGTGTAAGTCGCTTAACATAAAGAGAGAGATAGGAAACACATGTTTATTCAGAAAAGAAAAACAAAACAGTAGTCTGTTTCAATGCTAATGTCTATTTGTTAATTGATTTTCGTCCTCCTTCGATTATTGTTATTGTTCAGTAGAGATTTCATCCTCATCTACTGCATTTTTCATCCCTTTCCCATGTTTAACACCACGCTATAGTTGTTGTTTTGCTTCACCTAGGGTTCTTCTTAATTGTAATAATGTTTCATCATTTAATTCGAATGCTTGTTTCAGACCATCTAGAATACAGAAGAAGTACTATTATTTAACTTCAAATTCAAACGACTACCTACCATTTATTACTTCATATCGAATGTCTTCTTCTTCAAGATGTTTGAAATTGATTATTTCTGATTTTTTGTAAATATTCATGATGCTTTTTTGCATGAATGACCTGATCGATGTTAGGTCGGTTTTTAAATCCATCAAGTTTTTAATGTTATGTATCTAAAAGACAGAAAATCTGAAACTTTTCTTAAATGCAAAGTACTACACTGAAGTGGATGTAACCGGAGTTGTTGATGTTGAGGATCGTAATAGAGACACATTGATGGATTGCTTGTACGCCGACATATGCTACAAAGGTTTTTAGAATAAAAAATAGAAAAAGGAGCCAAGAACGTACATTGTTCATAATTTTCATTGATTTGTCGATGTGTCTCACTTACAGTATTAAATCTTTTCCACGTGGACCGTTCCACGAACCAATCAATGCATTAGAATAAAATGAGAAAGCGCTTTAGCTCTTGTATGATGAGTGGAGTACTATAAATGATTTATTTTAACTAAATAAGTATGTAAGAATAAAAGTGCTAAAAAAACGGATGTTAATTTTTTAAGGAACAAATACATATGAAAAGTGGCGCTTAAAACTACGAATAAAATTTCATTTTTTTCTGAATGTTTAGAGCATTAAATATTATTCAGAGGGACGATTTATTAAGATCGGTTAATTATAATGAAACATCAAACACACATACACACATTTACATGCAAGAAAGGTTAGACCCATAAATAACGGTATATGTGTATTTTTTAATTAAGGTCTAAAGACATATCTAGCCTACAAAGGATTCAAGAATGCAAAGAAGACAAAAGACGGTGCTAGACAGAAAAAACTTAAAAATAATAAACTGAAATCTGGTGATTCTTATATGGGAATATATTGTAGAGAGTGAAGAGTTTAATGATGATAAGAAGAAAGCCAAAAGCGATTTTTTCGAACAGGTTGGATGTAGGTTTGGTTATTTGCAAGCATTATCACCAACAATACATATAAGAACGTCAAACGAAAAGCGTGTATTGATGCGAGGTGATAGGGATATTATTATTAAGCGAGCAACTCAGGAAAGAATCGTACCATACAATCCTAACTGATTGAGAATTTTCAAATGTATTCACGATGTTCAGGTGAGTAGATAATCAGAATAGCCTTACTTTGTTTTAAGCAGATTTCAGGCAAGAAATAATTAATCATCAATCTAAATTTTACAACTGTTAGATTATAAATGTAAATGCTGAAAAAGATTTAGCCTATCAACTAAATAATATAACATGTGAAACAAAGGCTGATGGTCGTAAGATTCTACTAAAGGCGGGAAATGCAGTTCTGAGCCATGGACAGGTATATATGTTAATTTACACGAGGTATTTGAGTATAGTGACAGGTTTTATTCATGTATTTCAGGTGGACAAGATTGAGACCTGTTATATTATCAGGGAATATCCATTGTACACTACGACAAAATCGACAGTACACCTGCATATATCATTACCTCAAGATGGACAGCGGATAGTAAAGTATGGACACGTACATCATAGTAATCTGATAGAATCATCGTTAGTAGAAACCAAAATTCAGTAGTACGAGAGGAGACCTACACATCAATCATCTTTCAGAGATATGGATATGTTCGAATTCCACAGCTGGTTCATAAGCGATTATAATTTTAAAATTAAAATGAATATCAGGACTATGATGAAAAAAATGATACCGATCAAGGTGAGTAGGTCCGATTGAACATTATCTAAATATATCGTGCTAGTTATATTCAGATGACGAACGAAGAATAGATATCAACAATGATCTGCATTTAAACCCACTTTGTAGAACGAAATTTGAGGAACCATCTTTGTAGATT